>JAHRHZ010000069.1:5883824-5945964 GCA_024137785.1 Ginglymostoma cirratum | reverse complement strand
AAACGTCAACTTTCCTGTTCCTCTGATGCTGCCTAGCCTGCTGTGTTCCTCCAGCTCCACAGTGTGTTATCTCTACCTCCAGCATCGACAGTTCTTACTATCTCTGACAAAAGAGAAAATTGTGTTGCACTCAGAAGTCATTTCAAGTTGCCAGGAGAAATTGGTCTCAGGAGAAGACACTGAAGTAGGAAGATATCAGCAGTCGTTGAGGTCTTCACACTCTAAGGCTAGATCTTCAGAAGTGAACAATGGGAATTTATTGCAAATTAGACAGTTTTAAATGAGATCTGGTGAAGCACAGTCTCAGTCTACCACGAGTGATATATCTCATCTGAATCATCCATTTAAAGAACAATCTGAGTTTTCCACCATAGTTTGTTTTTTTTATTAAACTCATGTTAATCCTGAATGTTAGAGTCCAAAATGTATATATAATGTACATAATTCAGAATCATCTTACCTGTTTAATAGATCTATGTGATCACTTTTGCTAATACTTGTTCCATTCCACACTTATGCAAAGAATTAACATTAAAAACAAAAAATTACTGCTATTCCACAAATTCCATTATTTTAAAAAAAAAATGATATATTAAGTCAGGCCTTTCTTGTCGAGTTGTCTCTCAACTGCTCAAACTTTAAAACAAAAATATCTGTATTCTTAAACAAAAATCTTGCTGTGAATTCATCCTAAAGAAAGTTTTTTTTGTCAAAAACTTCGAACAACCAGCATCTTATTCAGTCAAGCAAGGTGAAAGCCAAAAACGATTTATCTGAGGAAAAATTTAATCTTTTCTTTAACATCCAAGCTTCTAAAATCAATCTTTCAAGAAGCCTTTAACAAGTCAAACCGTTGCAAACATCCTTCAGAAAATACAGGGCTGCTGTGAAGTGCTAATCAGTGTGAAAGGATGTTAGAGATGTTATAACTGTAAAGATAAACCTCAACCAGACACTGTACTTTTACAGCCCAAAAGCTTTTTAAATATGTTGTTCAAAGGATGGGGCCATCGTTGGCTCATCCAGCCTTTATTGCTCATTCCTATTTACACAGTACATTTTTGTGATCTAGAGTCACATGTAGGCCAGACCAGGTGAGGACTTCAGATTCCTCTCAGTAACCTATCGTTATATAGTAACCATTTTACTTGGTAAAAGCTATTTCATAGAATTCCTACAGTGCAGATAGAAGCCATTCAGCCCATCGGATCTGCAACGAGCCGTCAAAGAGCATCCCACCTTATCCCCTTAATCCCTTATTTGCCACAGTTAGCCCGCCTAGCCTGCACATCCTTGGACACTATGCAGCAATTTAGCATGGCCGATCCACCTAACCTGCACATCTTTAGACTGTGGGAGGAAAGCCACCAAGACAAGGATAGAACTTGCAAACTTCAGTCACCCAAGGCTGAAAGTGAACCCAGGTGCTTGGCGCTGTAAGGTAACAGTGCTAACCACTGAGCCTCCGTGCCACCTTTTGTGGCCCCCTTTTACTCAACACAGCCTGTTGGGATTGTCACAACCATATTCTTGCTTCTAAGAAATAACTTTTTTTTAAATCAACTAATCATGTTCTTGATTGACCTCAACGCAATTTTGCCAAGTAGAATTAGTTGATAAATTGTCTATTTTCCCATTCTGTACAAGCTGAGTGGGAGACATCCTTCTCTCGATTACACATCTAATTTGAGCACTGAATGTTGTGGCAATAGAAAAGTTTAATATATTGCTTCAGCAAAACGTTACTTTAAATAATTCAAGGTCAAAACTCCGATCAATGTCAATTACCTACTGCTACACAAAAATAAGCACTGCACTCCACGCTGTTTGCGGACGTCAATGTAGTACAGCTAACATTGGACAAGCTTCACTCTACTCTTTACCTACAGTGCTACACTATCAATGAGAGAAGTTCCAGCTGTGTTTTATTCCACACTGATGCAGTGTTATCAGTTTTTTCTCAACACGTGCATAACATATTGAAGTTGCTTTTATCATTATATCTACACATAATCTATTCCGATCCAGCAGTGCTTGATATCTTTCCAACTTTGAGTCAGACACTCAGTCAGGAGTGCTCTGTACTTTTTGAAAAAGTTTAAGTCCAGGGTTTTTCCAAAACTTGAATCATCACAGAATCCCTACAGTGTGGAAACAGGTCCTTTGGCCTAACAAGTCCACACCAACCCTCACAGCATCCCACCCAGACCCATTCCCCCATTACCCACTTAAACTACACATCCCTGGATACTCTGGACAATTTAGCACAGCCAATCCACCTAGCCTGCACATCTTTGGACTGTGGGAGGAAACCGGAGCACCTGGAAGAAACCCACGCAGACATGGACAAATTCCACAGAGACAATCGCCCGAAGGTGGAATTGAATCCAGGTTCCCGGTGCTGGGAAGCAGCAGTGCTAACCACTGAACCACCGTGCCGCCCCACACTTCAATTACTTCAACAGCCCACCCAAGAAACAGGGGGCTACTCTCTGAAAACAATACAAATTGGACTACATAGCGTATCTAACCCAATTACTTAAAAATTCCATCTCCCAAGTGGCTCAAGCACAACTTTGGACATGCACCAGTCTGTTTAAAGATAGCAGCCTCATGCCAATTTCTGACCACTGTCAAGAAACACACAAATATGGCTGCAGATGTAAAGGTAGCCACCACATGGAAAGAAACATCGATGGAATATCATTCCTAAAAATGCAAAAGCAAACTTTAAACGATAACGCTTTGAATAGGAAAGAGGCAAGTCCAAACAGCCTGAACTATAATCTCATGACTTCAAAGATATCAAGGGGCTGATGACCCCTTGCTCAACAGCAAGCCAATTCCTGGGGAAATGCCCCAAACTGCAGGTATAGTACACAAAGACTGGGGTAAAAGCCTGGTTTAACTTTAATGGAATGTGTTAATGGGACTGAGGTTCTTGCATGTGCCAATGGGCTAAGTATCTGTGCGTACTGACCTGGGTAGTAGTCTGCTGCGAGACTTGCAAAGGGACTGACATGCAACCAAGATCTGAAACTACAACCAATGAGGCAAGGGGACAACTGAATCTCACCTTTACATCTTATGATGCAGCACATGTGCCACGGTGTCAATTCATAACAGGTTTCTCTAAAGTGACAGGTTTTGTTGCCTCTGCTTGAATATGGGGAAGTGGGGGTGCAGAGGAAGAGGTAGTATTGTGGCAGAATACTACGAAAGCATTAAGTAGGACCTGTATGCTCAGACAGCATTCACTGCCAAGTTTCTGCTGAGATTTTTATTTACATTAGAAGTAAAAGGCAAAGCTGTCACAATCTTACCAAACCACAGGGCGACTCAGCTGGTGCAAGAATTGAACCCAAGCTGTTGGCTTCATTCTGCATCATAAACCAGCTGTTCAGCCAACTGGGCTATGACAAAATATAACACTGCCTCGAGGGCAATGGTGTCTCTGGGATCTCATAACTATCTGCTCCAATATACCATCTCCTTAGCCAATGGAATTTAAGGATAGAGAAAGAGGGGGAATAGAGTAAAAGTGGACTGAAGGGAGAAAGGTAGAAAGGAAAGGAAAAGAAGAAGAGAACAGAAAAGCGAAGCAACATAACCAGTTGTTTTTGAATACTGTATTATAGGTCAACAGGACATTAATGGGTAAATGGAAGGACATCTTCTGAAACGCATAAACATTCTTCGTCATATACTTTAACTCAAAATTATTTTCTGAGATAAACCTAACCTGCATTTAAGTGGCAAAACAGCCTCGCATCTTGTATTCAAGAACTTAACAAAACCTGTAAGGAGTGCAGCAAAATCTAATATAAAAATACTGCCAAAGAAAGATGGTAAAACTAGGAACAAATCCCCAGTTGCCAAGATGACATGCACAGATGCATTTATTCCCTGTCCAGGTTCCAAGATTGACTGCCATGAGGTGAGGATATGCAGCCTGCTAATGATGTGATTTATCACATGAATTATCAACCTTAAACAGCAAGAAGTTCTCATTTAAAGTGCAAATTCAGCAATTACATGACATTTTACGCAACTAACATCAATGGAAACCAACAGGGGAGTGATGCAAATCATCCAGCATTTCATGGGGAATTGGAACTTGGTTTCTCTCTCCACTCTTTATTAAATCATGCAGTAAAATCATGCTATTGGCATGAGCGCACAAGTGTTTTACATCAAGTACAAGCTCACTGCTAATTTCAACTGGAAACATTTGGGTACTGAAGTCATGTTTCATTTATGCAAAATTTCATGATCCAAGCAATCTTGATTGTTGATTGCATAAAATGACTGAGCTAAAATCACCAGAGACATATAGAACTAGACCTTCCTTGAAGGAAAGAGAGAGAATCTGGATAATCTAATGAATTTTAGAGGATTGACACTCGACGTACAAATGTTAAAGCAACCTCATAGCTAAAACACATAGATGAACATTTTTACACGAAATAAGTTTTAAGGTTCCAGACAAAGTGACTCGGGAAAACAAGAAACTTGCACAACTGAAATTAACAGCATAAAATGATTGCAAAGTCCCACTGAGAAAAGCAGTTATGTCACTAAACATCTGTTACTCACCGCTAGTGTATCAAGTGCATCGATCAGAGTTAAAGAATAGTTCCCAAGGACATCATTAATGTTTATGTTTGAACTAGAAGGAAAACAAAATCAATTAACAGTTCCAAAGCAAAATTTACCCAAGTAGTTTGTTATTGGGCATATGAACAGAGTTTGTCATCTATAACAAAAAGAAATTGTCAAGTTTTTTTCCTTATGGAGGGAATGTTATTGATGATGTGGATGAAGAGGATTGGTCCTAAGTCACTACCTAAAGAATTAGGGGGCCCGTGGTGCAGTGGTCGTGTGCCTAGCTCTGACCCAGGAAGCCTGGGTTCAATTCCGACCTGCTCCAGAGGCGTGCAATAGCATTTCTGAACATGTTGATTAGAACTCATGACTTTGCATGTCTAATCAGTGGAGAGTTTTCTCTTTTGATACCCATTAAATGCCAGCCTTGGTCACATGCAACCTTGTTGTGAAGGGCTTACCATCGCCTCTAAAATTCAGCTTTTTTTCCCACATTTGAAACAAGGCCGTAAGGAGGTGAGGAACTGAATGGCCCTGGCAGAGCTCAAACTGAGAATCAGTGCCAAAATAAAAACAGAAACTGGAGAAACTCAACAGGCCTGGCAGCATCTGTGGATTGAAAGCACAGTTAAGTCTTTGGGTTCAATGACCCTTCTTCAGAACTGACTGTAGCTAGAAAACGGTTGGTACTTATGCTGAAGATTTTGAAGTGGTAGAGTAACGAATAGGTGGAGATGGAGCCCACAGAACAGCAGTAGGGCAGACAACGGAGTGGGTAGTCACATCCCCTCCCTTGTCAGCCCGCTTCTGGAACACCTTGGTCCACTCATCCTTCATTTCCAATGCTTCCCTACATGAAGTCCAAAGATGTTCAGGCCAGATGATTAGCCATGAGAAATGCAGGGTTATAAGGGTAGGTCCGGGTGGGATACGTTTCAGAGGGTCAGTGTGGACTTGATGGGCTGAATGGCCTGCTTCCACACTCTAGGGATTCTATGACGCTATGATACTGGACATACCTAGGCTATTTTCCATATTGCTGAGTAGAGATCAGTGTTGGAGCTATACTGGAACAGCTTGACTCAAGGCGTAGTAAGTTCTGGACTACAAGTCTTCATAAGTTTCCTTATGAGAACTTCTGTGACAAAGACGTTGTCTCCTGTTCTGCAAACCGAGTGGAATTGGACTAAGTTTAGTTACACGAACACTGCTTTCAAAACCTAAAAGTTACTAGCATCAGTACAAATGCTTAAAATTGTGGGGAGGAAAGGTAATTTTTCAATAGACTGCTGCTGTCAGAACTCCAGTTGTCAAACTACGCAGACCAAAGGCTGGAGGGTGGAGCTCAGCTGCACAAGTCATTTTGGTCAAAAGTCAGCTTGAAAGGACACGGGTATAGTTTTGCTTCTATTTCTTATGCGATTAAAGATGGCACGCACCTGCATAGAACCACAATTGATGATAAAGATCGAACATTGCTTTTCTTTCTAAAAGCATCGTTGGTGCACACATCTAAAAATCTATTTGGAAGCTACAATGAAGTCAAATGCTAACTTATTTCTGTAGCACATCATTTAAACAGTCCAGCAGGGATTTTCACTGTACCTGTGAGTATTCACTTTAAATTTCAAGAAACGTGGCAATATGAAATTGCTTTCCAAAGTATATTATCTGGTGAATAGCTATATTTATGCTTTCTATCTGGGTTCTATCTTTATGTTTACGAATATGGAGAAATTGTGCATTACGGTAACTTCATCCGAAGACTAGCTAATGTTCTGGGTTCAAATCCCATTACAGCAGCTGGTGGAACTTGAATTCAATTAATACACCGGAAGATAAAGCTAGCCATTAGTAATAGTTAGCAATGACAACCATCATCACTTGTTTCAAACAAGGTTCCACATGAAAGGCTGGTCCAAAAGGTAATGCCCATGGGATCTAAGGCAAGATGGCAAACTGGACTCAAAATTGACTCACAAATTGGAGGCAAATGGTGATGGTGAAGGGCTGTGTTTACAATTATAAGCCTGTGACTAGTACTGTACCACAGGGTATTAACACTGGGACCCCTGCCGTTTGTTATGTACATAAACAACTTGGATGTGAATATCGAAGGTATAATTCATAAATTTGCGGACGTGGAGTAGTGGTGTTGTTGATAGTGAAGAGGATGGCCTCGGGTTAGCTTGATACTAATCAGGTGGTAAATTGTGCAAAGCAATGGCAGATGAAACTTAATCCCGATATGTGCAAGGTAATGCATTTTAGGAGGTCTAACAAGGACGTAAGGAAGAGTGGGTCTCTAGGGAATACAGAGGAACAAAGGGACCGTGGTGTACAAATCCAGATTCCCAAGGATGTCAGCGCAAGTATTTATTGGAAGGCAAAGACATGGTGAGCCAAGGGGCCTGTTTCTATGCTGTATGACTATGAGCTACTTCCATGTCTAATATTATGACCCTGCACCTGCAGTTCCAATGTAAGTTCATCAAACTGAAGTGTTTTATCAATGATGCCTGACATAAAAGTTTTCAAGTATTAACAGAACGTGTAGCCTATTCAGGCTTACTGGTTTAACAGGAACTTCCTCAACTCATCAATCAAACTCCTACTCCTTTCTCATGCTCAAGTGAAGCTAATTTAAGCTATTTGCTTATTAGACATCAGTGATTTTAGTTTGCTAAAGTATTTGGCTCCTTTCAGTTAAACCAAGTAAATGTAATCTTCTAGTCACTTGTAACAATACCTTTTGGGCAGAGATAAGTGGCATTGTCAGGGCAGGTTAAACAATTGTTCAACACCACCTCAACAAAAGCAACTGAAAACAGTTTCTGCATCGCATTCAGTATCACCAACTGAAAAGTTAATCGGCAGGCCAAAAGTCCATACAAAAACATGACAAAATTTGCTGTTTGTATGGCACGGCACAGAATTTCTCCCTAATTCAGTGGATTTGAGAAAGACACGATTTACAATTAACTTCTTTATTACAGTTTAAATGTTTGAAAACATACCGTTCTCACAATTAAAAACTTCAAATGCAGCAAAAGTTAAATTTTCTTCACAACTTTAAAAGCTCAAACATAACAGATGGATGTTATTTTGAATATGTTACATTCAATGAACAATTAACTCTGCGTCCATTTATGACATTCAAGTTTGTAGGATTTCCACCATTAAGAAGGTTTTGCCATTTGATTGTTTAAGCACAGCTGCACTCCTAAAATGAGAGCTGATACAAGGAACAAAGTTACAGGGAGCAGAAAATGAATCCACAACGAGCTAGGTAGAAGGAAGCCCAAAGACACCCCAGATCCAAAGTTGATTACAGCTACTCAAAGAAACATTCCTTCACAATCTTTACAATTCAGACATGCTTTGGTTAACCAAAGGGGTTTGTGAAAACCATGGCTTTAAAATAGGTCTGAAATACCTGTATGCAAGCAAAAAAATCACTGCCCTAAACTCATTCTTCTTTCACCTTTGCAATTAGGTCGGCATGGACCAGTTTGGGCCAAAGGACATGTTTCAGTGTTGCAGACTCTGACTCCTCATAGACATTAAAAAATGTACTGGGATCTCAGTTAAATGTACCATGAGCATCATTTGCATTTTTCTGTTTCAATTCAACTGAATAAATCTGAAGCGTTCATGCAAATAAAAACAATGTTTACTCACCACAAAAGAGACTAACAGCATTAGCTGCTCACTAATCAGTCGTATCACCTAGCTAACCTACAGCTGAAATAAACTATATACCAACATTTCTTGTATAAACTACAGGAGTGTTGAAATTGGATGCAAAAGCAGCAATCGCTGGAAAAGCTTCCATTTGACGTTGAAATTAAAGCTGGACGAGTTACTGGAAAGATACAACAGAAACAGGGGCATTTTTTTAAAAAAGTGCAAAGAAAGGTGCAACTCAACGAAAAGAAGTTTCACAAATGTAAGAAGTTGTAGCAAACCGGCTGTAATGTCACTGCAGTTGTGGAACAAGTTCCAAAGTCACCTAATGGGCTCATGGTCAGAGAAACGGACAATCACCCTAGAATACTGAGACTTCTCAATCATACAAAGTTATTTTTAAGGTTATTAGGACAGCGAGCAACCAAACCCCTCTATGGTCATCCTTGACACACCTAGAATTCAAGTCACCTTTCTCCACGCTGTCCCCACTACCCTTTTTCACTCTTCCCCTCATCCCGCTCTTCCTTCAACCGATTGCCCTTATCTCCAGCGTCTACCTGCCCTGGTCCCTGTTACCCCGCTCGCCTCCTCCTCGCTTATCCCCACCACCCCCGCTCTCTTCTCCCCCAAACCCCTTGGTCCCACCTCTCCAGCCCGCACTCACGGGTTATCGCGGTCGGGCCCTCGGCCCCGACAATCGATGGGGTTCAGCTCGTCCTGGGGGAAGGCGTGCTCCATGTAGTTCTCGTAGCCGAAGTAGAACATCCGCAGGGCGGCCTCCTTCATGCGGCGGCGCTGCGGCTCGGGGAAGGCGCTGTACTTGCGGCTGTACTCTCCGAAACCGTCCAGGAAATTGTAGCCGGGCCCGGCGGGGCTGGAGGCCGCGGGACGCTGCCTCCGACACATCATCGGGTCACCGCCCGCCGGCCGTCGCTTGCCCCAGGTCTGGTCGAACCAGGAAGGCTTCCCGCTAGCCCGAGGCCGCGCCGGAGCCTCGGCCTGTCGTACTACGCTCAAGCCGAGACGGAAGGGCACCAAGTTTTGGTAAAAGCCCAGGCTGGGCCCGAAGCCGAACAGAAGCCAGAGGCTGAGGTGAAGGCCCAGCCGCAGCAGCAGGAGGCCCAACACTATCGAGCGCCATTGCATTCTCAGACTGCGGTGGCCGCATCGCCTCAGCGGGCTGGGGGGCGGGTGTACCCAAACGCCCGCCCTCTACGGCCCACCATTGGACAACCGTTCCAAGAATCGCTCGCCTATTGGTCTACGTTTGTGTCAATCAGCGAGTATTGGCATTTACCGTCGGGGCCTCTTACCGATTGCGGCCAATAGAAATACGGGGATTTGACATTCCAGCTTCCATTGGTCGGTCTGTGAATCAATCCCCAAACATTCACGCGTCCCGCCGTCAACATATGACCAATGGGATGGCAGTTCTCTGACGTGCTACTAGTTTATTGGTCCAGACTCATGTCAATTTCAGACAAGCCCGGGTTGATCAGACCTTCCTTCATCCCACAACCTGCTCAGATCTGACGAATAGGAAGGGATCCTTTATCATGACGTTGGCTCATGGGTTAATTCACACGTCAATCACAATTGTTGCGAACGTGGTAAAGTTCCAATGTTTACCTCTCGCCCCACCCCTCCATCAAAATCTGACCAATAGTAAGGAGGGCAGGACGAGCCACCCCCGTCATCAGACAACCTGAACAATCAACTGGTGGCCAGCACACAATCAGAGATAATAAGTGCTGGAGCCAGAGATGACAGAGTGTAGGGGTGGAGGAACACAGGAGGCCAGGCAGCGTCAACGGAGCAGGAAAGTTGATAAAAACCAAAAGAACTGGAGATGCTGTAAATCAGGAACAAAAACAAAGTTACTAGAAAAGCTCAGCAGGCCTGGCAACAGCTGTGAAGGAGAAGACAGCGTTAACGTTTCGGGACCGGCGACCCTTCCTCAGAACCGAGGGTGGCTGGGAAAACGTCAGTTTATGCGCAGAAAATAGGGAGATGGGTGGGGTTGGGAGTAAACGATACGGTAGAGCCCGAAGAGAGAGAGAAAGGCAGTTGGACAGACAAAGGAGTTGCTACTGATCAGGCTGGGAGGGTGAATAGTTATTAACAGGGACGATTAGTGACTAACAGAGGGTATGTAACGGCAGGGTATGTAGTGACAAGGGCTGGGATAGGGGAGAGTTTAGGCCCTAAAATTATTAAACTCAACATTGAGTCTGGAGGGCTGTAGGATCCCCAACTAGAAAACGAGATGTTGTTCCTCCAGCTTGCGTTGGGCTTCACTGGAACACTAGCAAGCCCAAGACAGATGTTTGCCAGGGAGCAGAGTGGTAGACTGAAGTGGTAGGCAAGAGGTAGTTCATGGTCTTTTATGCAAGCAGAACATAGATGTTCAGTGAAGCGGTCGCCAAGTCTACACTTTGTTTCCCCAATGTAGAGGAGACCATATTGTGAGCAGCAAAGGCAGTAGTCTAGAAAGTAGACTAGGAAAGTTAATGTTTCAGGTCAGGACCCTTCTTCAGATTCCCAGAAGGGGGCATATGTCCTACCTCAGCAGCTGCTGATGCTCCGACAGTGGGAGTACTGCTGCATCATGGACGTCGAGTAGTTTCAGCATTTTCTGCCTTGACTTGTGTCTTGAGCTTGTGCAGAATTTTACTTTTCTCTCACTACATCAGAAATAATGTGGTCATTCTCTGGAAGCTTGCTGTGCATGTTCACGTTTATAGAACCGTAAAGTCATCGTAATTCAAAAGGACCAGAGAGTTGCTCTCGCATTAGACAGCTAACTACTGGGGGTTGTTTATTCAGAGGGTCACCTTGCCTTACAGTAGCAGGGCAATACCTCAGCCAGTCTTGGAGGTGAACCCCTGTTGATGTTACTCTGCACTAAGCTAATGTACTAGAACCCAAGTATTACAACAGGAACAACACTTGACAAAGAAACCAGCTACCACCCATCACTCCCAGCTACCTCTTCAAGTGAGCAAAAACATATGGGAAAGATGCAGAATAGCACTAAAATGGGCCAATTGGCCATCATAAATAGCAGACCACATCTCTATTATGTGAAAACAGTCATCAGAAAAGGGTGGTAAGGCTGCTATATAAATGCACTGATTTCTCAAAAGAAATGCAGCATGTCTAAAACAAATAAATCAACTCAAACAAGACAGATGAGTTGATGAGTTGATGTTTTGACGATATTGAATACAAACCTTCAAAATATAACAAGGTAAAACTATACATGTAAAATTAAAACTGAAGACAACATAAATGGGAAAGTTTCCCCATTCTCTCTTCTATCACCATTTCCACACCCCCGCCCCCCCAATCCCAAAACTTGTACAACGTTAATCATCCCTCCCATCAGTATTCGGAGTCAGCATTAACTGGAAACCTAATTGGTACATCCACATAATTGTCATGGCCACTTAGAACTTAAAGACTGGGGTGTTCTGTTGCAAGTGACTCACCGACTCTCCAAAGCCTCCCATCACCGAAAACACAGAACTAATACATAAATTTACCTGGATGGATAAGGTTGACACAGATTCTCAACACCATCCACAATAAAATAATCCCCTTGATTGTCATTCCGAAGAGTAACCTAAGCATCTAAAGCCATTATAGTACAGTCGGGGGCTGCATTATGTCCAACTGCAGGAATGTACAACAGCAGATTGTCCAGGTTGGCATAACTTCAAAGCCACTACTTCCATCATGTGGCAGGACTTGCAAACATCTCCATACTCAAGCAACACATCATGCCACATTTCTCAGAGAAATTCAGATAGTATGATAATATCTAACAAGAGTCGCTGGACCCAAAACAGTAACTCTTATGTTTCATCACAGATGCTGCTAGACCTGCTGAGCTTTTCCAGCAACTTCTGTTTTTGTTCCCAATTTACAGCACCGCAGTTCTTGGGGTTTTTATTTACCATACAATCATCATTGCTTGCCTCCAGATGTGGAGCCACAGGAAGAGGAAAAACGGAGGAGAAATAATAATTCCCAAGGGAATGACATAAAAGGTTTCCTCTGATTTCTCCGAGCAAATGTTTCATACAGATGGCTCTTGACAACCCTGAATGATAATGAAGTTGTAATGACAGGACAAAGGTAATGCTGAAGAATCTGGTTACAGTCATCCATAGCACAAAGCAATATGGTTGCATTTGTTGGATGTCAGTCATCTCAGATCCAGGACATCTCTGCAGGAGTTACTCAGGATACTGTCCTAAGACCAATCTTCAGCTGTACCAACAATAACATTTCCTCCATCATAAGGTTACAAGTGGGGACCTTAACTGTCATAATGTTCAAAATCATTTGTAACTCCCCAGATTCTGATACAATCCATGTCAATCTGCAGCAAGGCCTGAACAGTATCCAGACTTGGGCTACAAGTGACAAACATTTGCACCATTTAAATAACAGACAAAGACTACCTCCAGAGAAAAGCTAACCAGTGACCCTTAACATTCAATGCCATTAGTTCTGCAGAATCCCTCAATTATCCTGAGGGTTACCAGTGACCAGAAACTGAATTGTACAAGAAAATAAATACTTTGGCTACAAGAGCAGGTCAGAGGCTAAGAATGCTGAAGCAAGTAGCTCACCTGACTCCCCAAAATCTGACCACCATCTACAAGATACAAGTCAGGAGTATGATGTAATACCCCTGCTTGCTTGGATAAGTACAGCTTGACAACACTCAACAAGCTTTATACCATCCAGAATAAAGCAGCAAATTTGATCAGTACAACATCCAAATACATACTCCTCCAAAACCAACGCCAACAGCAGCAGCATGCAACATCTACAAGACACACTGCTTCCCTTTCTGTTTATTCATTAACAGGATGAGGACATCACTGACTAGGCAGCATTTATTGTCCACCCCTAACTGCCCAGAGTGCAGTTCAGAGTCAACCACATTGCTGTGGGTCTGGTGTCACATGCAGGCCAGACCAGGTAAGGAGTTTCCTTCCCTAAAGGACATTAGTGAACCAGATGGGTTTTTCCGACAATCGACAGTGGATTCATGGTCATCATTAGGTTTTTAATTCCAGATATCTTATTGAATTCAAATTCCACTAAGTGCCATGGCGGGATTCAAACCCGGGTCCCCAGAACGTTATCCGAGTCTTTGGATTAACAGTCCAGTGATAATACCGCTAGGCCATCACCTCTCCAAGGCCTCTTTGATAAAACCTTCCAAAATCCACGATCACTACCATCTGAACGGTGAAGGGCACCACCTGCAAGTTCCTCTCCAAACCACTCATCATTTTGACTTGGCCATATGTTGAGATTCCTTCAGTATCACTGGGTCAAAGTCTGAAACTCCCTCCCTAGGAGCACCGAGATTGCTCCTACACCAAATGGATTGCAGTAAGTTGCCTTCTTGAACCACTATCATCTTCAAGGGCAACTAAAAATAGCTGATGAATGCTAGCCCAGCCGGTGAAGCCCACATCCCCTGAATGATTTTTTTTTTTTTTTTTTTTTTAAAAAGAATACGGTTTTTGCACAGTGCATCATCATCCTCCGTGCTGTATTACAGATACTGTTTAATTCGATCTGGAATGTTTCAAGCTACAAAATTCAGCAACTCAACCAAATTACTCACAAAAACTAGCTATTATTGGTTAAGCAGTACAGCACTCAAATTTAACAGACTTTATCATAATTAATATTTTCAATAAGTCTAGAGTTACTTGTAAACTATCCTTCTGTATGCACTGTTAGGCAATTAAGGATGTTTTTGATTCTTGAATCTTAGCTTACATAAAAAGTGCTTGCTGCTACCTCTGCAAAATGAAACTTTGATTAGTCACTTATTTAACAATTTTAGACAAAACAAGACTGCACCAAATAATAATTTACATGAATATAATCTGGATCTTCCATTACTGAAACTGATTTGTTGCAACAGGCAAGTCATTAAGAGCATCGTGTTCAAAAACCAGTAAGGAATATCTTTTGTTAGTTAGTGCATCAATTGCCTACCAAGATGTACAATAACTTGCTTTCAGTTAGTTACAAGTTTTGAAACCTGAAATCTTGCAATACAATTCCTTTAAGACAGTAATTTAGAAATCAACATCTGTTTGAAAAGTTTAGTTCTCTTTCAGGGATCATAAAAGCAAGTTGCTGAAAATGCAGTTATGCAAAATTGCCAGCAGCTACAGTTTACTTGGACAGGGAAAAGATCAAACTTAAATTTTAAAACCGAGTGCAAGGCAGAAATTGCTAGATGAGAAGAGATTAAATCTGACTAGTTTGTGTACAATCATGGTAATCATATGATAGTGTTAATGAAACTGTTCGCTAAATGTGGCAAATCAAATCAATCTTCTTCAATTAGACCAAGTCATGACAAGGAAATCTAAACAGAAATATTTTGAAATTATTCAAACTACCTTCAAATGAAATTCTGAATGAATGCAATCTTCTTGAACAAATCAATATGAAATGCTTGTTACCCTAGGGAGCTGGCTCAAAGGACTAACAGCTATTCAGTTCAGAAGTCATTTGGACTTCAAACATTAACTATTTCTCTCCTTGCAGATCCTGCTAGTCCTGGTGAGTTTCTCCAGCACTTTGTTTCTTTACTCTTATTTACTGTTCTTAAAGTAAAATAACTTGTCATGACAGATGCAATCAAAATTAATCTGCAGAAACAATCTTTGTGTTTTAGGTAGTTAGTCGATACAATCGGCTCTAAGGTCTACATATAAAGTAAACAATAAACAGCTGCGGGTCACATTTAAAAAGCAAAATATTGTAAAAGATTAATGTTCTTTCCTTAAGCCTCTAATACTTAGAACAATTTTTCTAACTTTCACATTGACACAACATCCTTACTGTTCAAAATTTTGGAATAATTTCAATCTGTAGCAACCTTAAAACTAATTCTTTATTGTAACCAATTTAACTACCAAGAACAGTAGCATTCATTCTATCAGGATTTAGACTATTTGCTTATGTAGAAGCTGGACATTGTCACGAGCCTAGTTATGATTTAAATAATGTATAACACATTGCTTGCAAGAACTACAACTCAATCTTGCAATGCTATTATTCAAACATCAGCTGGTTTCCACGATTAATATGTTCACTCGGCGCATTAGGAGAGCTCCAAGTGCTCCCTCCAGACAACCTCAGTTCTGACGATCCCTTCTTGTGACATCTTAGTTTATCTGTTAGGTCGAGGAGGGTCTCAATCGCAGGAATGGAAAGCTGGCTCTCTCCCAGGTATTAGCACAATCTGGACAGGATAAACTTAGAGCGCAAAAAATTGTAGAAACATGTATAAAAACAATGAGGGGCAGAGATAGGGTCAATATGACAAAGCCTTTCCCGTTAATAGAGGAACCAACCACCGGAGGTCACAGACTAAAGGTAAGGGGAAGAGGTTCAGAGAGAATTTAAGGAAGAATGGTTTTACCCACATGGTGGTGAGCATCTGGAATTCACTTCCTGAAGATCTGACAGAAGCAGAAACCAATTTTTTTTTTTTCCTCTTAAAAAAGTACTTAGATGATCATCGCATGCAAGGTTCCAGGTTCAGTGCTGAAAAATGAGACTGTAGTAGAAAGGTGCTTGATGACTGGCATGGACATGGACATGGACATGGACTGAAAGAACTCTTTCCATGCTGTTGAAACATTGACTGTGTCAATGGAACTAGCATGAACTTTATTTTAAAAACAGAATTCAGAGTTTGGCACTTTTTAAAAACAACCATTTGCTCTTGGGTTTTGATTTTATGTTGGCTCAATAGCCCAAGTCTGTCCCCACAAATTCTAGAGTGAACTCAGCAGACTGAATGGCCTCCTGTGCCATAATGACTGACTATGAGTGGTTACATCTCAATCTTCAATAACAATCATTTGATCGTGTTTGTCAAGTTGTGTTGAGACTCTCAGACAGGCATCTGTGGCCACATTAATCCATCATACTCCCACTCCTGCAATGTCCCAAGACACTAGTCACCAGCACTTTATCTACACAACTGGAAATGGACAATACATGTTGCCTTATCAGCAATGCTTACATCTGGTGAACAAATGAAGTAACCCGTACCTGCAGTGACCAGTCAATTGAAGCCTCATTCTGATCTATTTTTCATACCGATACAACAAATACTGTAACTTCAGGTGAACTAAGTTCAAATGCAGTCAACTAATTCAACTTTAAAATCCAAAACCTGGGACCAATATTCAACTGAAACCACCAACTGGCCTAAATTATTGAAACAAGCGAGGGTTTGAATTAGTTTGATTCAGTAAACAAACCCAAGTAATATTTTGTAATCACTTGGTTTTGCTCAACAACACTGGTTCCAAAGAGGTTTCAGAATAAGGCATACACTAATGACAGCAGATGCACGGAAATAACTTTACCTCACTAAATTTGAATGATTGAATTATTTAAATCATGCTAGCTTGTGAAAATTTTTTTTCAAACTCTCAAATACTTTATAGAAAATGCTGCTTTCTTTGAGGAGCGTGCACAAGTTCCAGTGATGTGTGGCAACACTTTAGGAGCAGAAATAGCAAGTGGCCCATTCAGTCAGTCAAATCAGCTCTGCTTTTCAAACTAAGGTTGATCTCGTTGCAGCTAAATGCCACCTTGCTCACCTATATTCCATAACCAGGGACCCTTGTAGATCAAAATGAATGAGTATCTTGTAGCTTTCAATGTCTAATAACGCAAAGATCAGCTGGCTTATGATAAAAGAAATACCACCACATCTCACTTCTAAAATGGAAATCCTGTAATTTCCAAAAACTGCGCGCCCTGTGGAGAAGCATCCACCCAGCATCTATCTTGACAAGCAGCCTCAGAATCTAATAAATTTTAATAAGATTGCCTGTATATTTAAAAATACAAATGTAGGCCTAACCTGCTCAAAATCTCACAATACAAACCCTTCATTCCAGGAATCAGTAGAGTAAACCTTCTCTGAACATTTTCAATGCTATCATAACAAAACCAAGGGCAAATTCTCCATCAAATAGCAATCACATGCAGATGGTCACTTTTTTTAAAATATAAAACAAGAGAATTGCATTTCCAGCAGGAAATTAGTTTAATACGCCTTCAAAAACACAGAGCCATATTTGACAAGTCCGTCGCAAAGCAAACAGACAAGGGAAGGCAAACCACAAAAATCTTATCACAGCACTTCGTTGCCATATTCCCTCATTTAAAACTCCAACATTAGAACCAGCCACTTTGACAACTCCTGTACAAAAGCAAGTACATCAAGAAAGTGTGAGGATCAGATGCTGAGGTTGAGTCGATGTAGCAGGGAAATGGAAGTTCAGGTCTGCCAGTGCGGGGATGAGGGGTCAGGGTCAAATTGGAAATCAGTTTAATAACTACTCAGGAGTTAGACTACGTTTTTAAATAGTCTAACTGCTCCACCTCCGCACCCCACCCCCACCCAGCCAACCAAGTAATAATTTACATAGTAGAACCTTACAAATCCTCAGATTTAAATGGAAACTTTGAGGGTTCCAGACATACAGGAACTGCCCATCAGAATCTTCCATTTTCTAGGCAATTAAGTCTGCTACACCATGAATTCTGCAGGGTTTCCATGTGCAACTCTAATCTATGCTGCAGAAATTATCTGGCCATTGGAAAATCCAGATCATCTGTACATAATATCAAAGGTGCAAATCTGAGCAATGCTCTGATAATTGCACCAAGACTTAACTATTATATTCCATCCCCTTTAAAATAAAGGCACTTCATTTGCCTTCCTATCAGGATGGAATTTTCATTTACAAGACTATCCAGATTCTACTGCAGTTTGTAGAAATAATATTTGGTTGGTAGCTTATAAGACTGGGAAATTGGGAAATAGGGAAATAAGGAAATGGCAGAGGGTTTTAACCAACCGTATTGTGCCCCATCTTCACAGGAGAAAACACAAACCACCCAAGAATAGTTGAAAATCAAGTGGTACAAAGGGACAAACTTTAAACCTGTACATGCAAGGAAAACAAACAGGACTGAAGTCTGACAAGTACCCCTGGTCCTGATGGTCTGCATGCTTGGTTTTGAAAAGGAAGTGACAGCAACAGTGGACACATTAGCTGCAATTTCCAAAATTCTCTACATTTAGAACATAGGGGGCCTCACAATAAGGCCAAATTACACATCAGGCAAGCTCCTGAAGCAACAAATGCAATTGCAGTCTACTAGATTGCTTTAAACACAAAAAAGTGAGCTGTGTGCACAACAAAAATCTTTGAATGATAGCAAATATGACAACAATATGCTCTCATTAACTCTATTTATTTCAACAGGAGAGGAGAGCACAATTATTCACAAGTCAACTAAATAGAAAAAGTAAACCAATTCAACATATATTATTTACAAATCTTGTAATTTGAAGTTTGCATGCATGGTTACAGAAAGGTCACGTGTTGCCCAATAGTGTCAAGACTCTAATGTTGAAGCAGTGTATTCAACTAGCACACCCAATGCATAAATTTCAGTTAAAGCACGTTAAATAAACTTCAGTGATGGTCCCCCAACTACAACATACATATTCTATTTGTATGCAAAAGCTCATGACTAAATTAAATACTGTACCAACTGTGAACATTTAAAAAATTCTAGTGACATTGAAATATCTACAGCACCAACACAAATATGGGGTGCAATGTAACATGCTCTAAAACCCCATTTGTAAGGAAATTAATGGTGAGAGATTGATAAAAGCTATAAAAGATTACTTGATACTGCAGTTCAAAACACATTTCAGGCTAAGAAACAAGCATGATTATTTTTCATGGGCTCTTCCTTGTGCTTTTCTATCACTGACTTCAACATTTGTCTCAATCATGATTTTATATAATGGCATTGGTAAAGCAAGTTTGTCTCTCACAATGAGAACATACTTTTCAGCGGATGTGTCATGAGGGACTCAAAGTATTTCAATATATTCAATATATTCAGAATAGTGTATTTCTGCAGGTTATCCATGAAGAATGAAGTAAACTGAGTGCAGAAAGGACTGTGGCCAATCACACAGATTTTCACCATTAAATTTCAGCTTCTTCTGGATTTTGAGTGCTGAATAAGCCACTGCAGAGTAATATCTAAATAAAACAAAAATACAAAATTCATGTTACTGCAAAAAATGCCCAGATTTTTGATAAGTGAAACAATGTCAAAATAGTCTGAGTCTCATCTGTGCACCAGGAAGGGAATGTACAAAAAAATTCACATCTATTTAATTTCAAACAATAAACAACAGACTCAAACTGCTCCAAAGTTAGTATTAACATGACTACTTACAATAAAATGAAATATTTACACAACCATAATACATACAACTACAATACATGCAATTAACTTGCAAAAAAACTTTGACTTCAAGTTTTAAGTTCAGATTAGACTAGTCAATTTTACAAAACTGCATTTGCTTAGAGGTCTGAGTTTGATGTTCATATTTGTAAATATAGCATTTTCTATTATCTGCAGTAGACCTACATTATCAGCTTAAAAAGCATTTGACCTCAAACTGGGGTTTTTCACTTAGTCAAAGCAAGCAAAGTAATACCTGGCATGCATAGTTTAAATTAGTGCACAGAACAGTTTCTTTCAAAGCTGAGAAAAGGAGAATTGTTTTCTTTGAAAAGGCTCTCCCCCAGAAGGTACAGGAGGTCGGATCTTTAAATTTATTCAAGCTGGACAGATTTCTGATAGACGAGTGTTTATGGAATGCAGCCAAGAAAATGAAGCTGAAACCGCAACCACATTAACCATGATTTTACTGAATGGTGGAGCAGGTTGGAGGGGTCAATGGCCTACTCCTGCTCCCAAGATCTATGTTCCCATGTTCAAGGCAATCAAAATTCAACCATGACAATAACTAATCTTGTATACAAAAGAACTGGATACGTGATCCTTTTCAAAACACGACCATGTTTCTTCAAAGTCAGAAGTCACACGACACCAGGTTATAGTCCCACAGGTTTATTTGAAATCACAAGCTTTGAGCGTAGCCCTTTCGTCAAGATGAAGGGTTTAGGCCCGAAACGTCAAGTTTTCCTGCTCCTATGATGCTGCTTGACCTGCTGTGTTCATCCAGCCCCATGCTTGTTATCTCAGAAGCACACAGTACTCAGATCTTATGGACAGAGAGATCAAAGTATTAGTCAAATGGTGTGAGTGGAGTGTTGAATAATAAGTCTCTGCAGGTGATCAGAAGTGTTAGACCATCTGAGTAGAGTGTCAACAGCTGAATAACAAGCGAAGGCATGACCTATACTCGGATTAAATGAGGCAGAGAGATAATTACAAAAAATTAAAAATAAGGTAGTGCTTGAGACAAACCAAATGACTGGAATAACAAAAACCAAAAGAACTGCAGACGCTGGAAATCAGGAACAAAAACAGATGTTGCTGGAAAAGCTCTGGAGGTCTGACAGCATCTCTGAAGAAAAAAAATCAGTTAACGTTTTGGGTCCGGTGACCCTTCCTCTGATGGTAGCTGGGAAATTGTCGGTTTATATGCAGAAAATAGGGAGGGAATGGGGTAGGGAGTAAGCGATAGGCTAGATCCCAAAAAGACAGAAAAGCAGTTGGATAGACAAAGCAGTTGATAACGACGTGGCAGTTGATAAGGATGGTGAATAGCTGTTAACGGGGACTGTTCATGATGAACAATAGGTACTGTGCAATGGCAGGCCATGTGATAACAAGGCCTGGTGTGTGGGGCAGGGGCTAGGACATGGGACAGTTTGGACCCTAAAATTATTGAACTCGATATGGAGTCTGGAGGGCTGCAGGGTCCCCAAGCTGAAAATGAGGTGCTGTTCTTCTGTGACGGAGATGGAGGAACTAAGAGAATGGGATGGAGTCTTTACAGGAAGCAGATTGAGTTTCCAGGTAGCTGTGGGAGTCAGTGGGTTTATAGTGGATATTATTGACCAGGCTATCCCCAGAAACGGAAACAGACATTGAGGAAGGGAAGGGAGGAGTCAGATAGATCAGGTGAAAGAGCAGGGTGGAAATTGGATGTGAAATCGATGAACTTTTCCAACACAATACAAGAGGGGGAGCAGCACTGATGATATCAATATGTCAAAGAGAGTTGTGGGTGGAGGCTCGAATAGGACTGGAACAAGGAATGTTCCACGTACTCAATGAAGAGACGGCATAACTGGGGCCCATGTGGGTACCCATGGCCCACTCCTCTGACCTGAAGAAAACGAGAGTAGTTAAGAGAAGTTGTTGAGGGTGAGGATGAGCTCAGCCAAGTGGAGGGGGGTGGTGGTGGTGGTGGTGGTGGTTAGGGACAGCTCAGGTCTTTGCTCCCGGAAGAAACAGAGAGCCCTAAGACTCTCCTGGTAGGGAATGGATGTGTAAAGGGATTGCACATCCACGGTAAAGGGGAGGCAGCCGGAACCCCGGCTTCTGTCAAGACAGTACAGATTTCTTACAGAAACTCAGCACCCATGGGCCAGTTGAACCAGGAACATTCATCACAATGGACGTTTCGGCACTCTACAACAGCATCACCGCAACAGCCTCAGTCCTCAATACCAACTGCCAATTTCCAGACGCGAACCTACGACTCATCTGCTGCATCCTCGACCACAATGTCCTCACTCAGACCCATGGAACAGCCATGGGGACCAAGTTTACTCCCCAACATGCTAACATTTTCATGCACAAGTTCAAGCAAGACTTCTTTGCTGAACAGGACCTCCAACCAATGCTAAATACCAGATATTTTGATGACATTTTCTTCCTTTAGCCTCATGGACAGGAATCACAGAAACAACTACATAGTGATATCAACAAATTTCATCCCACCAGACTTAGCGTGGACTACTCTTCAGAATCAATCTCATTTTTGAACACATCTCCATACCTCACTTTACTGCAAGCACACGGATAACCTCACCATACTGCACTTCCAGCTTCCATCCGAAACAAATTAAAGCAGCCATCTCCTCTGGACTAGCCCTGCGCACACAAAGCACCTACTCAGATGAGGTCAAACGCCGTGTTCTTCAACATGTTATTGACGACTACGAGCATCTCAACAAGTTCATCCGTGTGCCTCCACTTGTCTTCAAACAACTGCAAAACCCTAAACAGACTATCGACAGCAAACTACCCAGCCTTCAGGGCAACATTGACCACAACACGACACAACCCTGCCATGGCAAGCTCTGCAAGACATGCCAGATCGACATAGACACTACCACCACATGTGGGAACACCACCCACAGCCTACACAGCAGATACTCATGTGACTCAGCCAATGTGGTCTATCTCACACTGCAGGCAAGGATGCCCAGAGGCATGGTACATTGGCAAGACCATGCAGATGCTACGACAACGGGTGAATGGACATTTGTGTAACAATAGTCAGACAGGGATGTTCCCTCCCAGAGAGGGAGCACTTCAGCGGTCAAGGACATTCAGCCTCCAATCTTTGGGTAAGCATCCTCCAAATCTGCCTTGGTGATACACAACAATGCAGAATCGCCAAGCAGAAACTGATAGCTGTAGCCATGAGGACGGCCTCAAGAGTGACCTTGAGTTCACGTCGCATTGCATGTGACCCCACCACACTGTTCTGACACTCCACTCACCATTTGAATGATCTTTTGATCTCTCTGCCCATAAATTCTGTGTGCTTCTCTCACACTTCACCTGACAAAGGGTCTACGGTCCAAAAGCTTGTGATTTCAAATAAACCTGTTGGATTATAACCTGGTGTCGTGTGACTTCTGACTTGGTTCACCTCCACATTGTTCCTTTAAGACACTAACCTGTTTCCTTTAACCGCAATTTGTCTTCATTCCAGATTTCTGTCTTTAAAGGTTTTGTGTAGGATATTATATTTTAAACCGAGCAATACTCTTAAGCTAATAAGCAGTAAAGGATTTTCTAAAATCATTTTTTTGCTTAAAAGGGAGACATGTTATCGAAGCGGGTTAATTGTACTCTGCTCATTATGAATCAAATAGCATGTTCCTTTAGTTCAATCAGCCAATTATTGGAACATACAGCCACACACCTGGCATCACCAGCACTGAAATCAATACACCCCTCACTTGCAAATTGCAAAAGCAAGAATCTGTAAGGTACGATTCTACAATGGGACAGAAGTTGCTAAATAGTCCTGAGTGCATTCATAATACAGTAACTAATTTTGCACAATCAATCAAGCTCAATGTTGCTCAATTACACTTGCCAAAAGTTACCTTCATACACATCCATGTAAAGAACATTCCTTACGGTCATGCTTTGCGCATTGTTGAATTACCTGCAGCATGGGGATCCTGCAGTTCCCCACTGATTACTGTGGCAATGCCTCAGTCATAATACACATGCCAACTAATATTCCTGTGTTTCTCCTGATTGGTGCAAAACAAAAAAGCATTGGCAACATCTTTCTTTCCAGCAATATTCAAGTTCTGCACTATCAACGGATTGACAGTTTGAGTCAGACATGACTAACCCTCCACACCGTCATACAAGTTAGTCACTGTATCCACTGGATTCCACAAAGGTGCCCATTACAGGAACAGTTAAGTCTTCAGTTCTATGCTTTCTCCACCTTCCTTTCTGATATTAATGACATTGCCAAAGTGTGAAACCTAATTGGCAAAGGGAATCCTGTAAATTTTGCCTACCTATGTTATCTTTCTCTTTGCATGAAATTGAATAGCAGCAGATTTCTCTATCCTGGATAGCAGCCAAATTCCTACAACAGAAAAAAATAATTAAATTGGTAAAAGCAAACTAATTCCCAAAAAATTACAGGTATAATCATATAAACTATGTATAATTCATTATTAAAAGGATGAACACCATTATTGACTACAAATATTTGGATTGCTACTTCTATATTTTAAACATTCATTTTTATCATAGCTTGGAAATAACCAAAGCAATGTGTCATGCGATATCCTAGAACGTAGCTGAAATGCTTTTGAAGATAGCTATCTTCAAAGTGAAATGTAACATTTTGACAGCTAACTCTGCAAATGCATTTTTGGTTAGATTGCAAGTTAAGTCTGGTTGTTATGCACAAGTGGCTGAGTAAGAGATTCTGATGTATATTGATCAACTTAAATTAGTGTTGGTGTTTTGTCAATCAACTGCTCAATGTTCAAGAATTAGAGGCACATAAGAGGCTTTGCATGAACAAATTCAAATTCAAACACAGCAGTGGCATGAGAATAGCAAGAGGACAAGTATTTGCCAAAAGGAGCTGAGATAAACTAACTGATCAGCCAATAGATAAATCAACTGTAAATTCAGTGTTGCATATCATTTCCTCAATTTTAAGCAGTATAAATTAGATAGAATATGTTATACTGCAACCTTGGCTCTTGTCCTGGCTTTCTCCGGGGTTGATGCTGAAGCTTCAGAAAGGGCCTCACAAATTGAAACAGACTGCCTTTGAAATATGTATAATTTAGAAACAAACAACATTTGGAAGCAGCACTTCCTCTAATCTGCACAACCAGTCGAAAAGCTCCAGCACCTGCCCCACACAACTTGACCCCTTTAAGTTACTTTAAGCAAGACTGTGCAAAATAAGGGGCTGTGCACTAAAACAAATTGTCCATAAACTTAAAAAAAGAGGGGACGTAGCTATTGGAAGTATGTCCGATGTGCACTTTACAACTCTAACTTGAAAGCTCTTTCCCACCCTTTAAAGATGTGATAAAACACAACTTTTAATTAATTCATGAGCAGAATGTCAAGATTGGTACAATTGAAACAACAAGTTGCTACACAAGAACATTTTAATCAGATATACTAAAAGGAATACTACATTCAAACAAAACACATTAACACAGGTGACTATGTCTGCTTTAATTGTTCAATACAATTCTACTAGCATACAGACAAGAGCTGAGGAGGAGATGTGCAGTTATCTAGAAAAATGACTTACATTTTTTCAATGAGCTGTTTTTCATCCAAAGCGTTTGGAAGATCTCTCTTATTCCCAAGAACTAGCACCTGAAAATATTTAAAACTGTTGTAACTAATATCATGTCAGAGGACAGCTGTTTTTCTCTCAAAGGGTAACTTTCATTAAAAGGAGCACAATCTCTTGGATAACAAATTTGTTCAGCATTAGTGAGGTCTTTCATATATGGCAGCAAAGGATCACTAAAGTTGCCTGCACAAAGACAAGTTACTTCAAGTGACATTTGGCTAATTAATTTTCTCCAACCCTTTGGGAACACAGCAAATCTCCACTGCACATCCAAGATATAAACAGGATTGTTCCCTTTTTAAAAAAATTCACATCTATAAAAAGAACAAAACTAAAACATTGAGCATTAATTCAAAACTGTTGTGCAGTGTTGAATAATCAAAATTGCTTGCATTTCGATGAACAGTAGCTGGGCCATGGGCCTTCCCCAGCTAGCAACAGCTGCACCTATTCGGCATTATATCACGCATATCCAAATTATGATATCAGTACATTTACAGGATTTCACTTGATTGAAGGACAAATGTGCATAAAGTATGGAATCACAGTGAAGTGCCTGCCCAATTACCTTATATACATAACTCACTGATGTCAGTGCCTTTTGTACAGTGCCATATATCTTCGAAACAGCCCAAGTCCATGTACCATGTCTATTTCTCACCCCCATCTGACTTACGTGATGGGACAGTGAGGCATAGCTTGTGTATTAGAAGTCAGTTTGACACCAATTTAATTGCTTGCAATTCCCAGTCCGCAAAAATTTTGATCACCATCAACTTTGCCAAGATAACCAGATCTCCTATTAGGTGGATGACACAGATATGGGCCGGGACAAAGAACTCATCACAAAGTTACAACCACTGTACACTGCCAGGGTAATGCTCAAATCTATGGTGCACATTGATCAGTACTGTTTTGGGAGTTGGCTATCAGATCCTAGAACTGTCCGTTGTGACTGGCAGCGCAGAGTAAACAGCCCTAGTCATCCTGGTCTCCAAAAAAAAAAAAAAACTGCACAAGACAAAATATTTGTAACTGAACATTCCAGAAAAACATTTTCCTTCCTGACCTTGAAAGTGGAGTTTAAAATTGATGTTGTTTATCCCACAAATCAGTAGAAAAGGCAATTTTAAAAGTGGCACATCCACTGAAGGACATGGCATTCACTGGTGTCCTTGCTAACTTAAGCATTTCAGATTGTGACGAGCAGCCTTGGGTGCAAATTAAATAGGGCATAGATTTGCAAAGAATGGAAATAAATCTGTTCGTTATGGGGCATAACGCTGTCATTTCAGATATCCTAAAAACCCTCAGAGGTACTCCAGAGATTAAAACTGCAAGATGTGACTGGAATGCAGCATACAGGTTTACAGTTGTTGCAATTTGGCTAGGGACTGATTATCTTTAAGAAAAATCCAAACACTCAGAACTACACTAAGATTTCCAAGTGTGGAGCTGGGGGAACACAGCAGGCCAGGCAGCAGAGGAACAGGAAAGTTGACATCTCAGGTCTGAACCCTTCTCCACACTTCGTTATCTCTGACTCCAGCATCTGCAGTTCTTGCTACCACAAGATTTCACATTTTTAAGCTGAAGAAAGCATTAAGTTTCAAAAATAATTAAAGCAAACACAATCAACTTATCACTATAGCCTACAAATTACTTTTCCATTAAACTGTTTTGCTGTTAACTCCGTTTCCTTAGTTTAAAATCTTGCAGCTTTGTTCACTTCTCCACGGTTTACCCCAAAGGCACGTCACAGCTCTTCAAAATTTACTTTAATTCTCCTTAGTTCTCCAGCTATTTCTCAAGTTATAGATTTCATGCGATCCTTCCATTACGTGTTGGTTAAGCAATCCTACTTTTCCCTTGCTGACCTCAAGACTGGACTCTGAAGCTCACTGTTCCGCCTTTCAGCATGACTTTTCTTTCCACCCCTACTCTGCTCCTACAGTTTCAGTACATCTCTTCCCAGTTTAATTATTCAAAGTATTTGCTTTCTGCCAGAACATTGAGTAACACTAACTTCCTTCAATCATCTTCATTTAAGACATTTTACAATCACCACGTAAATTCAGCTGTACTTCACTGGAACCTAAGTGACCCTTCAGAGGATACATTTAGTCAATCTCATCTGTTTCAAGTGGATAATGACATTTGTGAGGCTCGAGTTCAATGCTCGCACTGCCCAGCTATTAACTATAAAACTGGAGTATACATTACAACGATCATTGAAATAAATTTGAACTAAAATAACTAAAACAGGCACATACCAGTTTCATAGAATTGAAAGCATTTGTTCACAATCAAAACAATTCACTCACATCATGGAGTTCCTGAAATCAGTAAACTGAATATTCTCCTCAGCAGTGCCCAAAACAAATAATCAGCCACTGCAATGATATGGTTTGAACGGAACAGAAACCAGTAATGTACTCTTACTAAAATCCCGAGACATTGCACCCTCTGCTGTCTTAAATGGAGTACAAGCATTTAAAATTTAATGCAAGACTTGAGCAGTTCATTCAAAATCTCCCACTATCTGATTAAAACAACTGCCTAAGTTACCACAAGCAGCTTTACAGAGCAGTACAGATACTACCAGTGTAGTAATTAAGGAGCATAACAACTCAAAAATCAGAAGAACAAACTACTTGTGTCCATCTAAAATGTTTTCTCCTCAGAGATGACTCTCAGGCCATGATTCCAAGGTTATTGGCTATTTTCAAGCAGCAAAGCCATACACAAGTTTTAGAATTATCACAGGCAATGAATTGAACTTAGAACGCTCGTATCATGTGTTCAGTGCCACTGCAGGAAACGGAGTACATAAACATAAAATGCTGGCTGAACTCAGGTCTGGCAACATCTGCACAGAGAAAAGTTAACATTTGAGTCCGATGTGGCTCCCCTTCAGAGCAATTCTTTTGAGGTGATGCTCTGAATAAGTCGTATCAGACTCGAAATTTTAATTCTTCCTCTCTCCACAGATGTTGCCAGACATGCATTTCTCCAGCATGGTTTTGATTTCCAAAATCTGTAGTATTTTACTTTCAATGAGGTACATAAATCCAGTTTGCCACTTCAGTACAGTGGGGGAAAATCACTACATGGTCAGAAGTGCCATCTTTCAGATCAAACATTAAACCAGGACTTCACCTGGCAAAAGAAAAAACCCAAGGAACTGTAGCTGCTGGAAGTCAGAAACAAAAACAAAATTTCTAAAAAATCTCAGCAGTCTGGCAACATCTGTGGAGAAAATGCAGAGTTAATACTTTGGGTCCAGAGTTCTGAAGACAAGCTACTGAACCCAAAACGTTGACAGTGTTCTCTCCATAGATGCTGCCCAACCTGATTTTTTTTCCCCAACAATGTTGGTTTTTGTTTCATCTGGCAAGTTTAATCCTATTTTGAAAATACTCTTTGCTTCAATTAAGCTAGGACATAGTCCACGTTGACACTTGAGTGCAGCCTGACATTATCCCAAAGTCACCTACTGAAAAAGACATCAAGTGAAAGTGCTGGCTAACATTATAAAAGATCCTTTGAAGCCAGTCCAGGAGATCAGTTCTTCTGAGATTTCTGTCCATGTTACCTCCCGATTGCCTATACAGAATGGTATAGAATGGACATATAACTTGTAAAACAGGAGAGATTCAACAATGCTAAATTTAAAGGAGCTGACTCCAGTGTCTCCAACCAGAAGAGGAAATTGAGATAAACTTGAGGAAAAAAATCTGAAGTATGAACAACCACACCTTCAGAACAATCTGAATCCGCATTAGCAATGTTGAATAACTACCTTGTATTTAAGATCGAATCAAGTACAGTTTTGACAGATCTAATTGCAATTCAATCCTTGAGCAGATTTTAAAATGAGATGAGCGCTTGTCAGGCTACAAATTTATACTTGAATTTGAAGTGGAATAACCAAACCCTTAAGATCAAAAAGTGCAATATACAGAATAAGAATAGATTGAAAAATCATTCTTAAAAATTGTAAGTAGTACTCACAGGGATTCCTTGCAGTTGTGGTTTGTCTAACAGATTGTGAAGTTCGTTTCTAGAAGCCTCAATTTTATCACGGTCTGCAGCATCCACCATATACCTTTAAAAGGAGAGAGAGAATAATTATGTTACAATACAAAAAGTAATGACAAATTTTATTAAGTCTGATTCAATTGCACAAACTATTTTCCCATTTCTAAAACTAGGTCTTCCATGGTAGTAGTGATATCTTCACACTAGTTTTCTTTGAAAGTGATACAAAATTTTGCTCCAGGATCCAAATGCCAATTGTCGATACATCAACCATATCACAATAGCTGTATTACCTGGTAATTATCACATTAACAACCACATTCTAAACACTGGCAGAATGCAGATGCTCCTCTGTGATGCCAAAGTAGATGCAAAAGCTGTAGTGGAAACTACCTTAAGCAGCAGTGCAGCTTCCAAACTATTGTGGTTTAGTGGCTGCAAGTCTGTTTAGAATAGCTTTATCCACTGCAACAGCTACTGTGCCCTCAGAGTGGAAATCCAGATGTAGCTAATTAATTTTGTGAACAGTTAATAGAAATGAGTAATAGTCGAATGTGATCTCAATGCTCATTTGCACAGCATATGAATTAATAATCTTGTGCAATAATGACCTTTCATCAGGACTGGAAAATTAGGGATGCAATAGGTTTGAACTCAGAAGAGGCACAGAGGAAGGCTTGTAGTAAAATGGAAGTCAGGAGAAATTGAATGACAAATAGGCGACACAGCAAGCAAAGCCAAACCAAACCACACCACAACAGGCCAAGTAAACCACAGAAAAAAGGGTTCACAGGAGGTATAAATAGAAAAGCAGAATCACCAGCACTCGTCTGAAACAACTGGAGCAAAGATAATCCTAAAGCGAAGTGTGGATTCTGGAAGGCTCCAAAGGAAAGTTAAGTGCCATTCCAAGCTCACATGAGGCTTCAATGGAATACCGCAGGCCAAGGACAGATGTCAGTTGAGAGCTGGACTAGATGACGCAGTTCAGGGTAGTGCCTTCAAATGTACTGAAGGTGTTCAGCAAAGTGGACATAATCTGCATTACGTTCACCCCATGTAAGGACACTGCATCGAGAGCAGTGTCATCATGGGACAAGTCAAAGTTGCTGTGCATCTTTTGTTACGCAAAGTTCTCTCAAAAAAGTGCCTCCTTTTTCAGTGGCTTTAATAGCAGAATTAGAATGGGACCTGGCCGAACATTTTTGCCAGGCATCTTTCTCCCTGGTTATTTAACCTGTCTTACCTCAACCCATTCACAGGCCTTCCCTTTTGCTAGTTTCTCCCTGACTTTGCACCTGCTCAAAACCCTGGTACATCTCTCAACCTTCCATCAGAGCCCACTTATCGAACCTAAACATGGACCCATTCCGCAGATGCTACCCAACCTGAGTATTGGTAGTATTTTGTTTTTACTTCAGATCTGCAACATTCACTTAGTGTACATTTATTGGTAAACGTTTGAGACAAAAAACAGTTCAGATGATTTCTGGTCTTGATTGTAGATCAGAGGAATCCTATAATCAATTTCTTGATTACTGAATGGTGATAGTTGTTTAAGATATAAACATACACCAGTACTGTTCATTTATCCATGATGACAAAGTGTGATGTACTTTCTATGAATTGCATGTGGTTTAGTGATGTCATTGCACCCAGACCTGGTTTCGGACAGCAAGTGAAAATGCACTTTGTCCTGTCTATATTAGTGCGGTGGATTGTTCAGCAAGTAAGCTGTGTACATTTCCCATCGTCCCTTGGCAGCACTTCCTCAAAAGGATCACCAACTCTTTGGAAATAATTGCTTAAATTTATCATGTCATTTGCATCAGTGGCATTAGCACATTAATGCAGAATCAACCACTGCACTATGAGGAAGTACTTAAAACTTCAGTTCTCGCCCAAAACCGGAATTCAAACAGGAAAAAGTGGCACATGCTCTCCCATTCTACATTTGTCATGCTCCTAATGAGGTGCCTTGGGAAATATTAACTTAGCATAATACCAACTGAAGGCATTGCTTTTAAAAAGTGCTTTATACTGTTTGCAAATCAAAGGGATATAAATAATGAAAGTTATGCAACCCATTGTTCTTGCACTGCTAGCAGTTAATTTGTCAGAAAAGTACCTCATTAAATCCGCAAACTGTGCTCTAAGTCAATCTCAGCTGGTCATCACCTAAGTTCACTATTGGATCAATCATTTGTTCTAAACCACAGTCGGCCATTGGCACTCAAATCATACCGTAATATATGTCACTATATTCAGAAGAAAGGAGACAACAAATAAACTGAATGGATAAAACAACCTCCACATTGAATGATCAAAGGAACAAATTTTAAAAACTCTAATTTAAAGAAATCTTCTAACCAAATGCATTGCTATGCAGATGGCTAGCATATTCAAATATTTTGGTGTATGTTTGGGTAGAACAAAAAGAAATTTATGGTAAAGGTCACGAGTTTGTTAACTGATTTTCTAGAAGTGACTTTGTCCCTGTTGAGAATACACAACTGCAATATGAAGAAGCTACAGGCAAGATGTGAGGGGGCAATGCCAGTGTTGACTGGTTGAGCAAACACTCAAATACAAACACTTGTATTTTCCCAATTTAAGACAAAAATCAAGTTCTGATGTAGCCAGACTGAAGACTATGTTTCCAAAAGTCATGTAAACTGGAGCCCACAATATAATGTTTTCAGACCGTACTCTCTGAAGAACTGCAGGTCAAGTATTAGTCCTGTTAAACTATAAAGTTGGATTATAATTTTATTACTTCTTGCAGTGAACAATGCGTGCAAGTTACTGCCAGCATAATAAAATTATGGGTAACTTGCACACTGGATTCTGCACTTCGAATCAAATTGAAAGAGACATTACAAACCTTCTCATTTAAGTCCATGCAACAGACAAAGTCAAGTTTAGAGCAGGTGACTTAGATGTAAAGCTAATTTACTTATCTGCCTTAATGAATATAAAGCGTCAGAAATCAGCATGACAGTCAGCAAATGTGGAGCAAGAAAGAGGATTAATGTTTCAGGTCACAGACTTATTGCCAACAGCAACAAAAATAGTTCAAGCCCATATGAATATCAAGCACTGAGGTACACTGAAAGGAGGCCAGGAAAAGCATCATGATTTGAGAACAAGATCGCCACGTTAACCAGAAGCAAAAGTTCACAGAAGACTACGGGTATCCAACAGACTATGCAGCAAAGCCTTTTATTTGCAGCAGCGAGAATAAGGGACTTCAGAAACCGCTTTGCTCACTAAAAAGCTGGTATGGTCAATATTTTAGATTTTCTGGCAGCATATCAGTGAATGTATCAAAATTCAAAATATACACTACTGCTGTTTACAGTAATGGTAAAACTGCAAGTCACACTTACACGACAGCATTGACTCCTCTGCAGTAACGTTCCCACATACTTCGAAACCTTGGCTGTCCACCAATGTCCCAAATCTTTATTCAAAGAAATAAAACAGCGATTACAGATAGTAAAATTTGATAAAGCCCGTAACCAAATTTAACAGGATTGCCATGTTCAATTTTATGTACAGTTGAAGGCTTACACTTTCAAAAGGGGCTGTAGTCCAATTCTACATGCAAGAACATCCAAACCCTCAAATTTTCTCTCCCAATCTCAATTATAACAAAAAAGGAAAACAAACAGTCTCACTCTTTTCACTCTTCAAAAGGGTTCCCCTTTCTCTTATTTTCTGAGCAACATCAGGGCTAACATTTTAATCTTTGATGGCCTATGTATTACTATCGTAGACCTGCCCACCATCACTACATTCATAGATTCACTTTTCCCCCCATCTCTTCAGCTCATTTATTTACTCCTCTGCTTCTTGCCACACTTCCTTGCCTTCTTCCTGAAGCTTGGAGGTCAAGGAGATGGCAGAAAGTTCCAACAGGCAGATTTCCTGGGCAGGAAATATAAACACAGAAGCTTCCAGAATCGCTCAAGTTCTTATCACAGAAACCAACAATTGTACAGGAATTTAAATCCATTGCTTGCTAAGCACATTTAGTGTGAACGAGTTGGATGCCAGGAAAAAGCATGCAACCTGAATCCAAAGCACTCAGCAACTCCACAAGGTCTTAATGCTGTTTGGTGGGAGTGAGCAGGTAGAAGAAACCATCAGAGCCAGGTTCATTGGCATGTTTAAAACTTTTCTTAAATAGTTTGTGCACGTAATATTTTCCTTAGGAATTCGAGACATTTTTGCTCAAGTGGTACTTTTGACAGATGCTAAATTAGTCAAAAATAGATGTTGGAAATTCCCTTAAAGCCAGGTCAGAAATGATAATGAAACAGCACGTACCTTCATTCATCAAAACTGGCATCAATACACTGGACATATTTAGGATAAGTCGCCAGTGATATTCACACAAGCACCAGATCAGGACCATCGTCAATAAGATAATAACTACCTCGCCTTGGTATTCAATGACGTTCCACCATCCAATCAACCATCAATATCCTGAGGTTCACCACTGATTATAAACTACTGTGGTGTTGCATCAACGAGACCAAATATTTTGCAAGCAACTCATCTCCTGACACCCTACAACTTTTCCAGTGATAAAACGTAAATCAGGAACACCGTGGAATGCTCTCCACTTGCCTGAATAAATGAAATATTGACTTGAGATACATCATGGTGAATAAGCCAGGAAAAAAAAAAACAACTTGGAGAGCCAGCATGGACTTATAAAGGTATTTCATCCTTCATTAATCTAAGTAATCCTTTTGATAAAGTTAAGGTCAATGAAAGGAAACAGATATTAAGAAAATGTCTGGAGTATCATACAATGGCTTAATAAAATTGAGGCTCATGAAGTTAGTATCAGATTAGATTTTAAAAAATGGTTTCAGGACAGAAAACTGACTTGTGCTAAATTGCCTTTTTTTTAAAAAACACTGGATGGATGGATGGTAGTAAGTGGTGTTTCCCACGATTCAGTGCTGGGACCAGTGCTTTTCTTGACAAAATGGCTTGCATATTGGAACGCAGAGCAAAATTTCAAACTTTGCCAGCAATACCAATTGTGTTCACGTGTCATGCAGTGGGATGTGATCAATCAACTGCAAGAGGACATTGAAAGTCTAGCAGAACAGGCAGACAAATGGCAGATGGAATTTAATATCGAAATGCATTCTGGCAGAAGGGATAGGGAGAGGCACCACAATTGATAATAGTTCTAAAGCAAGTGATGGGACATGGAGGCCTTGGGGTCCAGGTCCATAGATTAATGAAGGTAGCAAGAAATTTTTAAACGTGCTCAGTTATGCTCATCAGATCTTGGGGTTTATAAATACTCATACAAAAGCAGGAAAGTAATGTTGAACCTCATGTTGAATATAGAGTATTGTACCTGCTCCATGTTTTGGGTAGATTGAAGGTGCTCAAGGCGGGTGTTGAACAAATTCACCGGAATAGTTCTAGGAATGAGAGAAATTAGCTTCAAATTTCAATCGGAGAAGCTGGGATTGCTTTCTTCAGAACAAGAAAGATAGAGGGTGGTTTGGTAGAGGCGTATAGTACAGAGATTTAGATAAGAGGGACAAAACAAACTCATCTTAAAAGTACTGCTCAAGAAACAGAGGAATGTGAAAAAGAGCAATTTTTATTGCAGCATTAGATAAAGAGCTTGAACTCACTGACTAAGAAGGCTGTGAGACCAGAGATAATGAAGAATGGATAGAAGCAAGAGGGAAATAATTCCTGTCGACCTACAAGTTTAAGTGGAGTAATGGGGCTGACTGGAGTGGTCAGTGGATAGCACGCACAGACTTAATGGCATCCTCCCATGTCATTAAAAGGTAAACTTGTCACAATCCTAGCAGACCAAAATCTGCTCTCTAATTAGATACACATAACTAGTGCCTAGTTTAAACTGAGAATCACTAGTTTAGAGGGGAGACATTCAGAACAACTCTGAACCGAAACCATCCAGTATACAGCAGCTGAATTTGTTTAATTTGATGGATGGTTTCCAGTCACTTCGTCCACCATCTTGTAAATGGTGTAACATGACTACAGTGTGCACCATTTACAAGTTGCACTGTAGCAATTTAGCAAGGCTTCAAATAGACCTCCCAAATTTGCAATCTTTCCCATCTACAAAATGGAACAATAGCATGTGTATGAAAATACCAGCACGTCAGTTCCCAAATTACATGCCACCCCAACTTGGAAATATATCGCCCTTCTTTCATGGACGTCTGATCAAGATCTGCAGCTCTAATATAGCAGCACTGTGGAAATATTGGATATGACTGCAGTTCAAGAAAGCTCACCACCACCAAGGGCATTAAGATAGGAGGGTTAATTGATGGCTTTGAAATACCACATATCCAGTAAAGGAATGCAAAACAAAAATGCTTCAGGTCAGCAACCTTTACTCAGAACTGAAAAATGTTACAGATATGAAAGATTTTAGGCAAGTAGAGGCAGGGAAAGAAAAAGAAACAGATTTAATTATGGAAAGAGACATTAAAATAATATACAGGAGGACTCAATCAGTCAAGAAACAAATAGTATTTCACCAGGGACAAAGCCAGCAGAACCATTAGCACCAAAAAAATTTCTAAAAATATTTCTAAACGATATAATGAAAATAGAAGTTGCGATGAGATTCAGTGCCAAGTTTGGAGGCTATAAAGAGCCAAATCTCAATACGATAGAGATAGTGTTTCTCGAGCTTAATTGAAACTGTGTCAGAAGTCAAGGGCAAAGAAGTTGGAGAGGGGAATTTAAATGACCAGCAACTAGATGCTTGAGGTTACAATCGCAGATTAAAATGGAGGTATTCAGCAAAGAACTCATCCAATCTAAGTTTGATTTCCACAATGTAGAGCAGTAAATATGGTACACTGAATTACAAGTACAAGGCAAGCGGTACTTCATTTGCGAGGCATGTGTGGGAGCTAGGATGGCAGCAAAGGAGGAGTTAAAACCGTTAGATGCTGTAGCTCATGGGCTTGGAATGAGAAGCTGAGGAAATGCAAACAAGGGTTGGGCAACCGGAGAACAGTTCAGAGTATCCAGAAGGCAACGGCCCCTTCAGAATGCTGAAAGGCGAGAGGAGAAAATGGTGATGGCATCTACAGTTTCTGTTGAATGAGGAAACTGGTTTGCTGAGTTAGACTACGGTTTAATTTAAGGTTTCGGTTCAGCACCTGTCAACTGACTTATAAATTACATCTGCAAGGACCAATGTTTTATGCAAGCTGTACCGCCTCAGCTACCTGAAAGCCTCCTCACAAACCACGTCAGACCTAAGTTACGACATGTGCATGGTCCCACAATTAAATCATCCATACACACCCAGATAAAGCAGCTAAGTTTGACAGAAACAAACGTGTATTTAAACGCTGATTGTTTTCCATGATTTATCTTTGGATCTAAATTAATGCTGGAAAGGAATAATCAAGTCAATCCAGACAAGACTTTTACTTGCAAATAACAAGGTATCAGGAATATAATTTAGAAGGTTCTGACAATTTGAAGCAGTGATTTGTGAGAATTTCTCATGGACCAAGGCCTGCTGATGAACTCATGACTGAACAGTTACATATCTACAAATTGTGTCTTATGGGCAAAGTTGAACATGCGAACAACTGGCCTAATTGTAAAGTATTGTTAAATCACACTGAAGAACAGTACAACTATGTATTGCTGGATAATCTGTTTCATTACATACCTTTATTGTGACATTGCCTTTGGTGACCTTTCTCATATTGAAGCCAACAGTTGGAATCATATCTTCGCTGAACTGACCGCACTGGAATTTAAAGGAAATTAAAATTAATAAAGCATTTTTAAAAATTAATGACATTTCTTTTCCCACCTCAAGACACCAAATGTGAGAAAAAAGTGGGGATATCAAGGGTGTCCCAAAGTCTGCCAGAGCCAGAAGTATTTGAAATTTGACTGACAGTTTGCCTGCATTGCAAAACAGCCAATTTGCGCACAAGGTCATACTAACAGCTGTGAAATAAACAGCTAGACATTCTGCTTACAAACAATTAGTGGAGATGATCAGTTTAGTCAGCGAATGGCCCTGTTCAACAAATACTGCATGCCACCCTTCACATCCACCTTGTGCAGTTAAAAACTCACCTTAGTAAATCATATTAAATATAGTGCAACATGGAAGGACATTAGTTTTGATTTCATCCTTAATGTCTAGTCAGTTTGAAAACCAAAACATCCAACAGGCCATTTGAACCAGATTTCCTTTTAGGCACATGGGTTGATCAGTATTGCTAGCAGAGGCTAATCATACTGCAGCAGCTCGCTTACGAGAGTGAAAATCCAAAAGGATACACATCAACAGGGAAAAATCTATCTCCTGATGTTCTCAATTAATACGCCATTCAAGCAGGACTGTACATGACTCTCAGAGACAGAACTTTCAGCATATAAAGTTATAAGAAAGAATACTGCAATTCAGTCTAGTTTAAATACACATTTCTCCTCACCACCAAATACTGAGTGTTGAAATGATTCAGTTTTTTAAAAAAAAAGTATGAGGACAGGCAGAGACATTTCTAAAGAGAAGTTCCTGATTTTAAATTTGCAGCAAACACTACCCCTTTTTAAAAGTTGACAGGTAATTGGTTTAAAAAAACTTAATTGCTGATTTGATCAGAAATCCCCCAAGTTCAAACCTCTCCATTGAAATAAAACACTGAACATAGTATGTATTATGGCACATCTGGGATCCCTGATAACTAAACATTGCCTAGTAACTCAATATTTCAAATTTCTTTAATAACCTGTATTGGCTGCCTTTACCGAATCTAAAATGAACTCCTGAAGGAAAGAGCAGCTGAACAAAAGTTGAGGGTGCAAGATCAGCTTTGATTACGGCAACAGCTCACTCGGCAATAGATGTCTCCATATCACAGTATCAGTGCCAAACAAACACTGACTTGGATTCTAAACCACAGTTTTGATGTCTAGTTGGGCTACAAAACTTTGAAGGCCACAATCAAAAAAGCAGCCTTATCCGCAAGTCAGATCGTACAGAAAGACCTCCCTATTAGAGTACTGCACTCAGTCTGACATTTAACAATCAATATATACTATATCTTAAAAAGGATCAGGCCTCCATCCACTGGAGTTTAGAAGTATAAGAGAAAATCCTAATTTAGTTGGATAAAGGGCAGTGTCCAGGGTAGATGCTTGGAGGATGCTTCCCGTTAGAAATCAAGATAACTTCTAATCAAGACAGATGAGAAGGAACGTTTTGAGTTGTTAATGTTTGAAATACCTTTCTCTGCTCCCATCCAATATTGGTTAAATGTATTGTACTAATTAAACAAATATTAATAATATCTTGCATTTATTTTCAGATTTGCCTTCAAGATAATGCTTTGCACATAATGATTTGAACATATACCCGCATGCATGCACCTGATCATGCAGCTCCAACACGGAAGGAGCTGTCATCAAGTCTTTTCGAAGACAAACGAAGGGCCCTTAAATGAGCTAGACAGACAATTCTGGAAAAGTTATTTTTCAGCAGGTAAATGAAATGCTCAAGATTTAACCCATCATAATAACCTTTCAAATCACAATTCTCACTGCATCTGCATTAGACTGCTGAACAATGTAGAACAACGTTTGTCTAAATTACTGACATTATAAAACCAACTTGCATTTTAATAGCACAGACATTTTTACATTCAAGTAATCCATGACTTGACTGGATATCAATTTCTGTTCACATGCTACAGTTGACTGGTACACAGTTTAAAAATAGAAAGCAGTTGACATACCAAGATATAAGCAATTCATTCAAAACAAAGGTGGAAACATCTCTATTCAATCAATTTCAAAAAGAGCCCAAGTTCTGTCAAATTACAGAAATTGGTTCAACACATTCTGAAATTCAGAATTAATGTTAGCAATCCATGAGATTGACCATGACTGCGAAATCCCTCAATGGCTGCACTCTGCAGCTGTGTTTCCTCTTCCCTTGCTCCTAAAGGAAGATGAATCACATGAAGAACAAGATGCTATATCAAAGCAATAAACCAAAACTTATTTCATAACACAAATCTAAAATGCAATAGCCTGAACCTGGATGCAGTGAAAATGAAATGCTCTCCACATTTCAACTAGCTATTTTTGAGAATGACCCAACATGATCAACTCTCCAAGCATTAGCACCTGATCGTAGCTGGCAACATGGAGAGGTTTTGCATGCATGTCTCTTGTTCCATCTCTTACTTCTCCTAATTTCTTGCCTAATATCACAGAAATGATTTCCAGTCTTTCATAACAAAGCAAAGCTACCCAGCCCCACCCCTCCTCGCTATTTATTTGTGAGCTCCCTTCCCCCTCATTTTTGAAGGGTCCTGATCCAAAATGTCAACTTTCCTGCTCCTCTGCTGCTGCCTGGCCTGCTGCGTTTCTCCAGCTTCACACTTATCTGACTCCAGGGTCTACAGTTCTTGCTATCTCAAAGTTACTTTCTTGCAAAGTTTACGCTCATGCAGGTAGTCAATTAATTACGAAGTTACGCTCCTATATTAAGTTGCATTATCCTAAACAGTTCCACAGAAACCCATAAATGCGTGGGTTATTTTCCCAGAATATCAAACAAGCACAGAATGCAAACATATTTAAACCACCAAAACAGATATGAATATATGTACAAAGAATATCTTTTTACTTTTCTTGCATCATATAGAAGATTGTTTAGCTGGAGGCAGAAGGCTGGAGACCTTCGTCAGAATCATCTGCAGCTCTCAGTTGAAGGTTGCAGACCAGACTCTCAGTTACAAAAACAAAAGTTGCTGGAAAAGCTCAGGAAGTCTGGCAGCATCTGTGAAAGAAAAAACAGTTAACGTTTAGGGTCCAGTGACCCTTCCTCAGACTCTTAGCTACTTTAGAGGTGGAGGGTTGAGTGCTGTTCACAAGTTTGTAAGCCTATTCCATCTTAATTCAGACAGGCAGTCAAAATTAATAGGGATTGCACATAATTTGGTGCACATTCATTCATTCTTCCACACTGCCAAGAACTGGCAGCAACATGTAGTGATTTGTGGCAATGAAAGTGATAATTTCCCTGGTCTGAATGACAACCATCCTATAGGAATGGTTCTGAAGAACAGGAAAACCATTCAAAACTAAATAAAGCTTTCTTTTTCAAGTAGCAATATTTGCCACTTCAATTAACAAGGTAAATAGTGTGGGTGAGGGCTGGAGAGGTTTGAAAAAAATTTCTCTCTCAAAGCATGCCAGTTTGCTCCTTCACAAAACCAAACACTTCCCAACTGCAAACTGTGGAAGTAAGAGCACTGATGCAGAATCAATGTCTTCAATCACAATTTCTGACTGAATATGAAAGTAATCCTCTTCCTGTGGCTTCAGATAATTGAGATAATTCCAGATGCCACAAGTCACCAGCCTTGGGTCCTATCCCCACTTGTCTTTCACATCTACCATACTAAACGTAAGGAACTCAATGACTTGTCCTGGAAGTCACTGAGCACCATCTGTCCAATACAATTAATCCCAACCTTTGCACAACCCAACCGAAAAACTGTCCTCTCATTATGCCCTTTATTAACCCCTGATAATTCCAGTTCTTCAAATAAACTTCCCTGCCATAATGTTTAGCACACGGACTCTTTCTTCGGAATTCATCCTCACCAACATCAATACTGCAATAATCACAATTTTTCCAAAGCCATCCGCTTATCCTCTATACTGGGTTACCAAGCTCCCCTCAATTTGCACGGTCTTGAAATATAACATCACAGTGCAACTTCAAGTCTCTCTTATTAATTACTCTCCGAATCACTTGTCGGATTTTCCCCAAGAACAGGACAGAAGTTCATCTAGATCAAATCAAAACGAGCTCAGACCTCCTAATGGAAAGCACTGCAGTGTCGACAGTTGTGAAATAGTGACGCAGCTGATTCTGCAGAAATTGCCCTGGAAGTGTGAACGTTTGATGGGCAATAACAGTGCCTGGAACCCTCCAAAAACATTGCCAATACCAGGTTATGGAATGGAGGATTGTGACTAGCGGCGTTTCACAGGGAACAGTGCTGGGACCTCAGCTGTTTGTGGTCTACATAAATGATTGGGAGGAAAACGTCATTGGTCTGATTGGTAACTCGGTGAAATTGTGGATAGCGAGGAGGATAGTCAGAGGATACAGCAGGATGTAGACCAGCTGGAGGCATGGGCAGAAAAATAGCAGATGGAGGTTAATCTGGACAAATAAGGTCATCCATTTTGGGGGATCACAGGTGGAAATTATACAGTGAATGGCAGAACCCTTAGGAGTATTGATATGCAGAGGGATCTGGGTGTGCAAGTCCACAGGTCACTGAAGGTGGCAGCCCAGGTGGATAAGGAAGAAAGAAAGGCTTATGACATGCTCGCCTTCATTGGAGGGGACACTGAGTAGAAGGATAGACAAGATATGCTGCTGCTTTACAGAACTTTAGTTAGGCCACACTTAGAATATTGCACAGAGTTCTGGTCACCACACTACTAGAAGGCTGTGGATGCTTTGGAGAGGGTACAGAGAAGGTTTACCAGTATGTTGCCCAGTATGGGCAATTTTAGCTATGAAGAAAGGTTGGATAGACTGGGCTTGTTTTCGCTGGAACGCAGGAGGTTGAGTGGCAACCAAATATAAGTTTATAAGGTTGTGAACGGCATGGCTAGAGTGGAAAGTATGAGACTTTTTTCCCCACAGGGTGAAGAGGTCAATTACTAAGGGACATAGGTTCAAGGTGCGAGGAGGGAAATTTGAGAGATATGCAAGGCAAGTTTTTCATAGACAGGGTGGAGTGTGCCCAGAATGCATTGCCACATGTATTGGTGGAAGCAGATGCAATAGCAGCTTTCAAGAAGCACTTGGACAAATACAAGAATAGGAAGGGAATAGAGGGATATAGATCCTATAAGTGAAGACAGTTTTAGTATGAAGGGCAAAATGTGTCAGCGGAGGCTTGGAAGGCTGAGCAGCCTGTTCCTGTGCTGTACCGTTCTTTGTTAAAGTTGGAGACTTGAGTTCTGACCGACTTAGCTTAACAGTGACTCAAGAAAGGTGAGAGGATTAAAACATGCCCTAACTCCTGGGTAACGATTAAACTGATGTCCCCTGACTCATCAATCTCCACCACTCAACATTTAGGGACACGTGCTCATTACCTAAACCCCAAGAAACTGCAAGCCCTTCCCAAATCCCAGATCTAACCCAACCCAACTCCAAACCCAAACTCCCCACTAGCCAATATTCCCAGATACAACCTGATCCATCGCAAACCTCAGACCCAACTTGATCCCGACGACTCCACCTCAAGCCAGCAGAAATCATGGTGAGAGAGGAATGCAGAATCCTAGACAAGGCTAGACTGCTGCAACTGAGAAAGCTCCTGGCCCTGAAGTGTGCATGGAGAACTCCCTGAAAAGGTAAACATGTCTCACTTTGATCAAAATTGGAATTAAATTAGAAAATATATTCTAATATGGCAAATTGTGGTACATTATTCCAAAGGCATAGCCACAAGTGTTAAAACTAGTTCTTAAAATCCTTGATAACAAGGTGTGGAGCTGGATGAACACAGCAGGCCAAGCAGCAGAGGAACAGGAAGGCTGACGTTTCAGGCCTAGACCCCTTGGTGTCTTTCTTCACATCTCCTTCAATTCCACTTATTTAGCCAGCCTTTAGATCACAGTTAACAGTTCAATGACTATTAGTGGCGTCTGCAATGTCTTAACTTAGTCACTGCCCAAAGCTGCTGCTTTAGAGGAAATGATTAAGTAAAGTGCCTTCAGCTCTCACAGCACAGTTGCAATGCAACAACTTCCGGTTACTGTTATGCAGCACAAGACTGAGGAAATGGCCAAAAATTTCAGATTAGAACAAGAAATTGCAAGCCAAAAAAATCCACACTTAAAACCAATTAGTGCAAGCACTGCAGTGAAATGAAAATTCCAAAGCAGCATTGCCTTTGAAAATGGAAAAATCGAAGACTACATTGAGGCACCTAAAAGAAATTTTAAAAATCAAATCTTTATTAACTATGTTAGTCATGCACAGTTAAGAGGTAGATTCGGAGTTGAGAGAGGTTGGCAGTAGGATGACAAAATTATAAGCACGAGACAATCAGCTGACTTGTTTATTCAAGCAGTGAATCTTATGACTTTAACCTGAGTAGCCACAATGTAATCTAGATTAAGTCATGTCCCACAAAGGAATCAATCCTATTTAAATAAAAGCAAGATACAGCCAATTCCAGAAATATAGCAAAGTACTGGAGAATCTCAGCAAGTTTGATAGTATCCAGAGTGAGAAATAAGAGTTAATGCTGAGAGTCTGGAACAACTTCCTGTGAACAAATACAACAGAAACAAATATTTGCTACATTGTGGTGAAAGGTCAACGGTAGGACAAATTAGACAGGTTTTTTTCAAAGTGCCAGCACAAGCATGATGGAACAAATGGCACCCTGAGCTACTTTCATACCATGATTAAATCTACAGTCTAATTGGAGATAGTAAATCAAATAAGCCAAGAATAAAAAACCCTTTGTTCTCTCTAAACTTAATTAACTCAGTATTATGCCTTTAAAGGCTGAAGGATAAAGGATTTCTATGCAAAAAACATCTTCAGCTAAACATCTGTAACCAGTTGCCAAAAACTGGACAGTACTGACTCCAGGTTTAAATTCTGCTACCATGTACACACTAGGCTCAACGATAGCGGAGGATTGAGGGAAGGGGGGGGATGCAAAGCTGACCATTCTCACTATTTTGCCCTCCACATACTAAAGCACATAAACTGAGACTGCAAACTGAAAGATAAAACTTGAAATTGAGGCCTAGTCTGCTCCCTGAACTCAACAAATTATTTCAGGGCACCATTTCAACATTGTTGGGAGGCTTTCCCATTGTCCTTGTCAATATTTTCAAACTATTGTAGTTAGATAACATGGTTTCTTTTGTGTAATAAACATTCAGCAGCCCTGTGTGCTTACACGTTTTGGTGAAAGACCATGGAATGACAAAAGATCTATCAAGCTAGATTTCATTCTGGGATCTGAATTTTCCCGTAAGAATAGCAGATGGGAATATAATGTATCACAAGACTCAACTTTTGCCTTCCTATCCTACTGCATACTTGCATTATCAATTTTTGAATGGTGACAATCAGATTTATCTATACCTCTAAGTTTGAAACTCCTCTTCATCTAAATAACGTGCTGCTTCCCGATTCTTCCTGGAAAAGTAGGCAAGTTTGTATTTTTCACATTCTATGCCATCTGCTAATTTTTTTTCGCTACTCAACCCATATCCCCTTGAAATCTTCATCCTTCCATTTTGGAAGGAATGTCCTAATTGATTATTATCTCGCCATCAAATTTAGCTACCATGCACTCAGTCCCTTCAAATCAATATAAATTGTAAATAGTTGAAGCTCCAGCACTGATCCTGAGGCACTCAACATTTAGCTTGCCAATATGAAAATGACCTAGTCTTTCCTTGCTAGCTGGACAATTCTCCATGATAATCTGTTACCCCTTACACCATAGCTTATTTTGGACAGAAGCTACGATGGGACAATGTCAAATGCCTTTTGTAAATTCGAGTTTCCTGTTATCCACATCGCTTGTTACTTCCTTAAAGAGCTTGAATAAAACTTAGTCAAACAATTCCCCTTTCTAGAAGTACGCTGGCTGTGTCTGACTGTATCAAAATTTTCAGTGCCCTGCTAATTGCATCTTCATAATATATTCCAACATTTACCCAATGACTGACGTTGAGCTTATTGGTCTGTAGTTTTTGAATGTGTCTCCCTCCTTCCTTGAGTAGAGCTGCATTCAAGATTTGTTAGTCTGACAGGACCTACCCAGATGTTCGCATCATTAATACCAATGCATCTATAGTTATACTGCTCAAAGACGGTAAGTAATCTTTGGAACTTAACATACGATAAATTACTCAGTTCCACACACCAATACCACCACAAAACAAAAGGAGATGCATTCAACCAATTCCAGCCTTGGCTGACAGCATGCGCTTTGCACTTTCCCCCCACGTCTGCGTGGGTTTCCACTGGGTGCTCGGGTTTCCTCACACAGTCCAAAGATATGCAGGTTAGGTGGACTGACCATGCCAAATTGCCCACAATATCCAGGGATGCACAGGATAGGTGGATTAGTCTTGGTAAATGCAGGGTTATGGGGATAGGATTTTGGGCAGGGGGGCGGGGCTGGCTCTGGCTTTGGCTTGGATGCTGTTTGGAGGGTCAGTGCTGATCTGATGGGCTGAATGGCCTCTTTCCACAATGTAGGGATTCTATGAATTATATTTAAGGTACATCAGATTACAATACTTGTAATTACACCTAGGAAGATTGTAAAAACCCTAATGAAGATTTTTGCTGCTTTCATTTAAATACTGAACAACTTTGAAACATGCAACATGAGTACAATACATCAATCACAGCAGCATCCACACTTTCATCCTGGTTTCTAAACTGTGGCTTGACAAGACTATTTTTCAATAACGTGTCAGGAATTGGTACATTAATGGATGAAACAATGTTTTAATTGAATAAATTCTCAAATTCCTATTAAAACCACCTTTGAAGTGGTTTCCTTTGACCTGTTAAGTTCAGTTTCGAAATTAAGTTTTGTTGACTCCACAAATCCGAATGCGGTTTCTTCAAGTCTGGGCAAAGTTTGAGAAGCATGATGCATTTAGAATTATTCACAAATTGTAATCTCTCATGAATGGGGACTGAATGTCTTTTGTGCTCATTCATGTGATATTGTCAATAAGGCTAGCATTTATTGCTCATCCTCAACTGTTCTCAAACAGATGGACTGCCTTCTTGAACAGTGCTCTTGGCAGCGAGTTCCAGGATTTTAATCTAGTGATATGAAATAATAGCAATATATTTCCAAGTCAGGATGGTGCACAATTTGATGGACTTGCAAGTGGCACTGCTCCCATACACTTGTCACTCTTGATCTTCTTGACAGCGACTATCACAGCTTGAGTTCTGGATTACTAGTCCAGTGACTTTGCCATTATGCTGCTCCGAACACCCTTTCCACATCACAAAACAACTAGGGTCTCACTCATTTTCAGACAGTGATACACACACAACACTAAGTATTTCAAAGAAATCTGAATGCCTGAATACTTATTAGCTGCAAGAGGAGTACAGCTCACTGCAAAGTTTCAACTGAAAGTTAAGGTTTCCTTCAAACATGGTTCACAAACATCCAGTGCTGAAACAATTACCTTCCTTGCTTAAGTCAACTTACACAAATGAATCAAAGGAAATATAATACATAATACAACTGCATTAGAAACAAGGTATTTCTCCTTTATCTCAATTTGAGTCATACAGATGCACAGCACAGAAACAGAGCCTTCAGTCCAACTTGTCAATGCCGACCAGATATCCTAAATTCATCTGGTCCCATTTGCCAGCATTTGGCCCAAACCCCTCAATGCTTTCTATTCAAGAACCTATCCAGCTGCCTTTTAAATGTTATTGTACCAGCCTCCACCACTTCCTCTGGCAGCTCACTCCATACATACACCACCCTCTGCATGAAAACGTTGCCCCTCAGGTCCCTTTTAAATATTTCCCCTCTAGTTTTGGGCTCCCTCAACACAAGGAAAAGACCTTGCCGATTTAGCTATCCACACCCCTCATGATTTTATAAACCTCTACAAAGGTCACCCCTCAGCCTCCAACACTCTAGGGAAAATAGCTCCAGTCTATTCAGCCTCTCCCTAAAGCTCAAATCCTCCAAGCCTGACAACATCCTTGTCGACCTTGTCTGAACCCTTTCAAGTTTCACAGCATCCTTCCTATAGCAGGGAGATTAGAATTGCATGCAGTATTCCAATACTGGCCTAACCAATGTCCTGTACAACCACATGACCTCCCAACTCATGTACTCAATGCACTGACTAATAAAGGCAAACATACCAATGCCTTCTTCACTATCCTCTCTACCTGCGACTCCATTTCCAAGGAACTATGAACCTGCACTCCAAGGTCTCTTTGTTCAGCAACACTCCCCAGGACCTTACCATTAAGTGAAAAAGTCCTACCCTGATTTGACTTTCCAAAATGCAGCACCTCACATTTATCTAACATAAACTCCATCTGCCATTCCTCAGCCTATTGGCCTGTCTGATCAAAATCCCATTGTACTCAGGAGGCAACCGTCTTTGCTGTCCACAACACCTCCAATTTCAGTGTCTCTGCAAACTTAGTGGACCGAGCATCGATCCTTGTGGCACACAGCTGATTACAGGCCTCCAAGTCTGAAAAACAACCCTCCACCAACACCCTCTGGCTTCTACCTTCAAGTCAGTTCTGTATCCAAATAACATTTTTCCCTCTATTCAGTGCAATTTAACCTTGCTAACTAGTCTACCATGAAGGACCTTATCAAACGCCTTACTGAAGTCCATACAGATCATTCTTGGATAAATAAGTTTTACTCAAAGTATTTAATGAAAGCCTTCAAATATGAATGAGGTTTTCAGTGTACACTTTATAACACGTTAGAGGAAGTTCACAAAGTAACACTTCCACAAAACTGACTAGCATCTTTTTAAAGCAAAAATTGTGCCAAGGGGCAGAGTAAACTGACAAAACATCTCATCCAAATTATTACTGATTTTCCCTCCACATATGATTTTTTTTAATAAAGGGAAGAAATTCTTATTTATAAACAGGTCCATTTGGTCACATGTCTGAAGCCATGTATCTATTCCCACTCCCTTAGTCTTTCCATGTTCTCAGTTCAGCAAGCAATCCAGTTTCCATTTGGAATATGATGGAATCCTATCCAGATCACAACTTGCTACAAAATCTTTCCCAGACACATTCCACCTGATTCTTTGATAATTACCTAAAATCTGGTATCTAATCTTTTTGGTGAAAACAGTTCCACTGTTTCCATGGCAAGCCATAAAAGTACATGAAGCGTATACATAAAACTTTCTCAATGAGTCAAAGTTAAATATCTTTCTCACCAACAGTCTAACTTGGAGTCAACAAATCAACAGGCATAACTCTGCCCTGGCTATTAATATACTTGACTCAAAAGATTAATCAGTATGTCTGTAATGAAGTTTGTGAAAGCCACAATTTGAGTCACTGAGACTTGGAATAAAAAGCCAGAATGATTAAGTTTCAAGGACATTTATGTGGATCATATGCCGAGGCTTTAAGAATCCATACCTCGCTCTTCATTATCACAAGTTTGATTTGATTCCATTTTTATTCCACCTGAGAAATTGGTTGAACATATGAAGTGGGTCAGATGTTGGTTGGTATGTCAGATGAACATAAACTAGGACGAGATCAGGTGGGATATGTAGTAAAAAAGTAAGACTAGAACTGCTAAATTATTTAATGTTAATGGAAACCGTATTAACTATGACTCAAGTGAAAGTTTATCAAAAAGTATCAGCGTGGATTTACAAACTCATTTCCCAGGCTAACAAAATTGATTTTTACAAAATGACTAAACAGAACATTAAGTAGTGCAGATATCATATATTTGGCTTTCAGAAGATGGTTGAGAAAGTGACGAGAGGCTTATTAAGTTGGTAATTCACGGAATTAAGAAAAGTAGCTGCACGAATGTGAATCAAACAAAAACAAATTGCTGGACAAATCCAGGTCTGGCAGCATCTGAGAAAAGAAAACAGCAGATTATTACACCAACGGTTCTCAATGAAAAGTTCGAGTGTAGATAAAAGGCCAGAGGGAGGAGTCCATGTGGAGGAAGAGTATTCGAGGGGGAGAAGGCATCTGTGGAATGGAGGACCAAAGAAAGGGCATGGAGGCAAACGAAGAAGAGTTCAAAGTCATGTCATGCCTGAAATTCATTGAGGTGGGGTCACAAAGGGACAAAACTAAGTACTTTGCTGATGATAGAACACTCAGAGCAGAAGTATACATCCAAGACGACACGCGATTAAGAGAAGGAAAACAGTATCAGGGAAGGGGAGAACATAAGAACCAGGAGCAGGAGGCAGCCACCCAGCCCGTCGAGCCTGCTCCGCCATTCAACAAGATCATGGCTGATCTTTTCATGGCATCAGTTCTACTTACACACCCGCTCACCATAATTCCTTTACTAGCCAAAAAAAATTAACAGTTACCTTAGGTTTAAAAAACAATAAGGAAGCCTCAGCTACTTCACTGGGGAGGGAATTCCAGAGATTCACAACCCTTTGGGTGAAGAAGTTCCTCCTCAATTCAGTCCTAAATCTGCTCCCCCTAATTTTGAGGCTATGCCCCCTTGCTTTAGTTTCACCCTCCAATGGAAACAGCCTCCCTGCTTCTATCTTATTTATTCCCTTCATAATTTAAATGTTTCTAGAAGACCCCCCCCTCTCATTCTTCCAAATTCCAAACAATTTAATCCGTCTGCTCAGCCTCTCCTCATAAGCCAACCCTCTCAACTCCGGAATCAACCTAGTGAACCTCCTCTGCACCCCCGCCAGTGCCAGTACATCCCTTCTCAAGTAAGGAGTCTACAGCTGCACACAGTACTCCAGGTGTGGCCTCACCAGCACCCTATCTAGCTGTAACATAAGCTTCCTACTTTTAAACTCCATCGCTCTGGCAATGAAGGACAAAATTCCATTTGCCTTCTTAATTACCTGTCACACCTGCAAACCAACCTTGTGATTCATGCACAAGGACACCCAGGACCCTCTGCACAACAAAATGCTGCAACATTTTACTGTTCAAATAACAGCCCCTTTTTTACTGTTATTCATACCAAAATGGATGACTTCATATTTAACAACATTGTACTCCATCTGCCAGACCTTCACCCACTCACAAACCATCTATATCCCTCTGCAAACTTTCAGCATCATCTTAGTGTCATCCGCAAACTTTGACACACGATACGTGGCCCCCAGCTCCAAATCATCCATGTAAATTATAAACAATTGCAGTCCCGGCATTGATCCCTGAAGCACACCAGTCACTTTTCACCAACCAGAAAAGCACTCGCTTATCCCCTCTCTTTGTTTCCTGTTAGTTAACCAGTCCTCAATCCATGCCAATAACACCATGCACCTTTATCTTGTACAGCAGACTTTTAGGTGGCACCATGTCAAATGCCTTTTGAAATCCATACACACCACGTCTACTGAGTCCCATTGTCCACCTCGCTCATAACTTCTTCATAGAATTCCAGCAAATTAGTCAAGCATGACCTGCTTTTCATGAACCCATGTGGTGTCTGCCCAATGGGGCACTTTCTATCTAGATGTCTTGCTGTTTCTTTCTTGATGATAGATTCAAGCATTTTTCCCACAAGAGGTTAAGCTAATCAGCCTATAATTTCCCATCTTTTGTCTACCTCTTTTTTTTTTAAAAAACTGGCATCACATTAGAAAACAGCCAATCTGCTGGAAACTGCCCCAGAGTCCAGTGATTTCTGGAAAATTACCATGAGTGCACTTGCAGTTACTCCCACCTTCTCTTTTAGTACCCTGGGATGCATTCCATCAGGGCCAGGAGACTTGTCTACCAATAGCTCCATTAGCTTGCCCAACACTACCTCTTTCATCGTAATGATCATGTTGAGGTTCGTTGGCTCGCCGAGCTGGTTTGTTGTGCCGCAGGCGTTTCGTTACCGTACTGGGTAACATCATCAGCGCAGCCTCCGATGAAGCGGTGTGTTTTCCTGCCTGGTTTTTAAACTCTGGGGTCCGTTGAGCTGGATTGCCTCACTTCTGGCTTTCCTTCGTAATGGAGCATATATGGGGTCGAGTTCTATATGTTTATTAATGGCTTTCTTCGTGAAGTGCCAGGCTTCTTGGAATTCCCGTGCCTGTCTCTGCTTAGCTTGTCCCAGGATTTTGGTGTTGTCCCAGTCAAATTGGTGGCTCTCTCTATCCATGTGGATTGAGATGAGTGTGTGCTGGTCGTGTCTTTTTGTAGCCAGTTGGTGTTCGTGCACCCTTGTTGTTATTTTCCTTCCTGTTCGTCCGATGTAGTGTTTCTCTCAGTCTCTGCAGGGGATCTTATAGATGACATTGGTCCTATCCACGTTGGGGAGGGGGTCTTTAGTTGGGGTGAGCAGTTGTCATAGGATTGATGTGGGCTTGTGTGCCACTCTGATGCCCAGCGGTTGTAAGAGTCTTGTGGTTAGTTCCGATGTGTTCCTGATGGAGGGTGATGCGATGAGTGTGTCGGGGAGTGTAGTGTCTTCAGACAACACGCTCAAACTACTGGACCAATGCCTCACCACCCACTTCACTCTCAACAGCCAAACATACAAACACATCAACGGGACACCCATGGGATCACCTATCTCCGGACTCATAGCAGAGGCAGTGATGCAAAGACCAGAAAGGACGGCCCTTCCGCTAATCCAACCAAAACTATGGATATGCTACGTGGACAACACCTTTGTCATCATTAAACGGACCAAACTAGAGGAGACACACAAACTTATAAACATCCTCACCGGAATAAAATTCACCAGAGACAAGAACAAACAGCTCCCATTCCTGGACGTCATGGTACAGCACAAGACAAATGGGGAACTCCAAACAAAAGTACACAGAAAAACCATACACGTGGACCGGGTGCTGAACTTCAACAGTAACTATCCCAACACACACACACACAAAGCTGCGTGCAAACACTACTTATGCGGGCAACAACACACTGCAACACAGAACTATGCCAAGAGGAAGAAGAATACCTCTTCCAGGTTTTCAAGGATAATGGATATCCAAAAAACTGGGTCAGAAGATGCCTATACGAACAACATCAGGAGGATACTACATGTCCCAACACACTACCCTATATCAGAAACACATCAGAACTAACCACAAGACTCCTACAACCGCTGGGCATAAGAGAGGCACACAAGCCCACATCAACCCTACAACTGCTCACCCCAACTAAAGACCCACTCCCCGACATGGATAGGACCAATGTCATCTAAAAGATCCCCTGCAGAGACTGTGAGGAACACTACATCGGACAAACAGGAAGGAAACTAACAAGGGTACACGAACACCAACTGGCTACATAAAGACACGACCAGTACTCACTCATCTCAATCCACATCGATAGAGAGAACTACCAATTTGACTGGGACATCACCAAAATCCTGGGACAAGCTAAGCAGAGACAGGCACGGGAATTCCGAGAAGCCTGGCACTCCACGAAGAAAGCCATTAATAAACATATAGAACTCGACCCCACATACACTCCATTATGAAGGAAAGCCAGCTCAACGGATTCCAGAGTTTACAAACCAGGCGGGAAAACACACTGACGTTTCATCGGAGGCTGCACCGATGATGCTACCCCGCAGGGTAATGAAACGTCTGCGGAACAACAAACCAGCTCGGCGAGCCAACCAACCTCAACACCCACAACCTGAGCTATAAATCTACTCCAAAACCATAATGGTCACATCTAGGTCCTCACCTACCATAGTCTGTCGTCAATTACTGGCATGTTATTTGTGTCCTCCAGTGTGAAGACCAACATAAAATACCTGTTCAATGCCTCAGTTATTTCCTCATTTCCCATTAAATCCCCCTTCTCATCCTCTAAAGGACCAATATTTACCTTAGCCACTCTTTTCATTTCATATATTTATATAAACTTTTGATATCATCTTTATATTCTGAGCTAGTTTAGTCTCAATCTTACTTTTCTTTAAAGGATTTTTAGGCTATTGACTTTTTAAATTTTTCCCAATCGTCTCATTTCCCGCTGGTCTTGGCCATTTTTTATGCCTTATCTTTCAATTTGATAGTCTCCCTTCTTTCCTTAGGCATCCATGGCTGGTTACACCTGAGGGGGAGGAAGACTGTAGAAGTGTGCGGCACCAGAGTTGTTGCAGCTTGCATTCTTTGATGGTGAACGAGATGCTACGTTAAATCGGAGATCCTGTTGGACAGGAGCAGAGCCTCTTCAAGGTGAGCATACCTCAAAGAGATGCAACAGTGCATTGAATACCAAAATAAACAAACTGAGGATACTGGAGATCTGAAACAGGAAAAAACAAATTGCTGGAGAAAATCTATACTGCCTTCACAGATATTGCCAGACCTGCTTGAGTTTCTCAAGCAATTTCTCTTCTCATGATTTCAGATCTCCAGCATCCACAGTTCTTTGTTTTTTTTTAACATGGATGTGAAAGTGGCTCAGTGACAGAATACAAAGCATAGCAGGGGATTTTTTTTTCCTCCAGACTGTAAGGCGGTTTACAGTGGAGCTGCCCCAGGCATAAGCTTCTGGTCTATTCTTCTCTAATTGTCTTTTCTTAAACGACTCAGGTGTATGTTAAAGCATTATAAAACAGAGATTGAAAACGACAGTTAAAAATGTAGACAGATTGGTCAGAGGTAGTAGGAACTGCAGATGCTGGAGAATCGGAGATAACAAGGTGTAGAGCTGGATGAACACAGCAGGCCAAGCAGCATCAGAGGAGCAGGAAGGCTGACGTTTCGGGCCCAGGCCCGTCAGATGGGCAGAAGTATTGCTGATGGAGTGCAATGTAAAGTGTAAAGCCCATCTTTTTATTCTGTACTTTTGATTGTGGAAGATTGGAAAAAGAAACATTTTAAAAACCAAGGATTGTTGGCAGATTGCTGAACCTTTGGAAACAAAGTAATTGGACACTCAGTGGAAGCACTGTTTACGCAGTTGCTGGTTCGAAGAGTGACAAGCTTGCAGACAAGCTGGAGCCAATGGCTGTGTAGAAACAGATTCAGTCCGCAACAAATACTTGACTGACAATTCACAACTAGTTTACAGACCAATGACAAAAGCCTATCTGCCAACAACGATGCAAATGCTTCCCAGGTTTAAGATGTGAACAAGAAATTGAGAAGCTCAGATCGTTGCAAACTCTGCTTTCTCTGTTCTCTGCTGAAAAATCACGTTAAACCCGAAAAACTACTTTTCCTTCAGCAGTTGCCGCAAGCTTTAAGACTTTCATTTAAAAAGTCAGATCTTTTATAAATGTGAACCAGTCATCCTGTTATCTCCTGCGAGGAAGTGAAAGCATTCAGACAAGAACGATCAGTACCTAGTTTGTGCTTGCTGTCAATGTGGGTCTAAATTGAGGAATTCTGCATTTTTTTTAAATCTTAAACTTTTGCAGTGGTTGCAGAATTTTTTTGGGGGGCAGCTGATTTCCAGCCTACCTGGTGATGTGTGACAAAATAAAATGTAAGTGATGGACGTGGGAAAGATTAGTGAAAGAATTATAAATAGCAATTGAAAACGAAATATAATTGAAAAATGTAGGTGAACAGACACAGCTTAGTCTCTAAATACACAAATCTACAAAGGAGACGGAGCAAGGTGAAAAAGTAAACAACCATTTTGGTTGATAAGTTTTATAAATAGAAAAAGGTAATATGTAAGCAAAGAGATCATTCTAGAACCATCTGAATCACTAGTCAGGCCTCAGCTGGAGTACTGCGGACAAATCTAGGCATCACACTTAAGGAGAAATGCAAAGGCCTTAGGGTAGAAAGGAGATTTAATAGGATGAGGGGCTTCAGTCACGGGAAACAGTTGGATATGTTAGGACTGTTCTCCTTAGAGGAAGGAAAGTCTATTGGTCACCCTGGGTTTTCCCAAGAGTGGCTTTGAGAATGGAAAGAGAAAAATTACTCCATTTGGAGTATCCAGCATCTCCAAATAGGCAAGTCAACAACAGACTGTAGATTTAAAACAACTGATGGAAGATCTTGTACAGAGTTGAGAACTTTTCCAGTTATCAGGATCTGAACATTCCGAAAAACTGATGGAAGTGGATTCCATGAATAATTCTGAAATGGAGTTGGGCACGTACTTGAGGATGAGGGATTTGCAATACTGGCAAAAACAGAGGTATGAGACGAAGCATAACACAGCAGGTCTGGATGATAATAGTTGTAAGTTTCTCCAGCAATTTCTGATTTTGGCTCAGAGCTAGGAAAGCATGACAAATAGCTTCCTTACATACTATCCACAAATTGCTATTACTCTATGTACATAAGTCAATAAACCATTTCTCAGAACATGCCCCAAATTACAAGCACCGTGTATAATTAAACTTTGCATAAGTTTGCTGGCACCATGAAAGCCTCCAGAATTATTTAAAAGGCTTTGGTCAAAAGATTTTCTTACTTTTAGAGTTGCTTCAACATCTATTTAGTCATTAGGCGGCTAGCAAGCTCCAACTTCAACGTACATGAGAGGTGCTAGCATTTCTTGCAACACACATTAGCAATGCTGTAGAACCTCAGGTCCCAGCTTCACTGTTAGCAGCACGACTTTTGTGGCTCAACTTTTTTACCTAAAGACCAACGCTATTAAGCATTGAAACACCAAGAACCTGCAAAAAAAAAACCCAGTCATATGGCAAATTGGTAGGTAAGAAGGCCTAAGAAGTACTAAAGAATTCAACAAGGTCAGGACAGCATTTACATGGATGATCAAAAACTTGGGCTTTAAGGGAGGAACAGGACTTTGGAATTCAAATTCTTGCAAAAAAAGCAATGGAGGGACGCAAAGGCTGGAACTTAGACAAGAGTCAGAATGAAGGGCCTGGAAGGGCCATCAAGTCTAGAGGAGAATACAGTCTTATTCTGAAGCAAAGGTATGTACGTTTTTGAAGATGAGAATATTAAAATCTGATGCGAAGGGTTAATGAGCAGATATATTACAAGAAATGGGGATGTCACCTTTTGGACAAATTCGAGCTGCTTGTCTGAATACTAAAGACTCAAGAATTTAACAAATGCCACATCACAGGTACACAGGGCGAAGGCAGCGTTTGACATGCTTGCCTTCAGACAGAGTACTGAGTACAGGAGTTAGACGCCATGTTCCAGCTCTACAAGACATTTGGATTACTGTGTACAGTTCTGGTTGCCCTTCTACACAACAGGTGTATTAAAATGGAAAGGAGGAAAAAAAGATTTACAATGATGTTACTGAGACTGGAACGTTTCAGTTATAAGGATAGGCTAGAACTTTTTTTTTTAAAACTTGTAGCATAAAAGGCTGACAGGTGGCCTTATAGAGATTTATCAGATCATGAGGGGCATAGATAAGGTGAGTAACAAAGACCTTTTCCCCAGGGTAGGAGTCCTAAACCAGACGGCATAGGTTTAAGATGAGAGGGAAAGATTTAAAAGGGATCCAAGGGGCAACATCTTCTCTCAGAGGGTGGCATGCCTGTGGAACAAGCTGCCAGAGGAAGTGGTGGAGCGGGAACAATTACAATATTTAAAAGACATTTCAACAGGTACACAGATAGGAAAGGTTTAGAGGGTTAAAACGCAGGCAAATGGGCCTAGTTCAGTTTAGGAAACCTGCTCTCCACGGACCAGTTGGGCCGAAGGGCCTGTTTCCATGCTGTATGACTGACTCCACATGTGCTAATTATAACCGCATCCTGTACACACGAGGTAGAGTTTTAAACAGGTTCAAGATTCCTCAGAAAAATTACGTATTTAGCAGTTCTTTTCTTCAAGAATGGACTATTCTGCATCAGTGCAGAATATTTTTGCAACCTGATAATTCTGCTCAGAATTGAGGTACTTGTTCCCTTGTTTGCCAAGTGATCTGTTTGATTCCATACAGTAATCTTAAAATACAAATCCAATACCTTCAACTTTTACTCCAGTGATTTGCAATAAACCCATGTTGAAGGGAAAAAAATGCTGCAAAACAGCAAGAAAAAAACTGCACTCATCTTTAATGTGAACATATACATATAAATCACCTTCTCCCAGTTGCCCTGACAATATCTCAGAACGTGACCAGTGTCTAGACCAATGAGTCAAATAAAAGGGTCGCTAGGGAACACTGAAATGGTGATCATCACAATCGAGTCCTGCCTTGCGTCAGATACCTAAAATCTTCAAAATTCAATTAATGTCACTCCTTCACCCACTTGATAATTTAATCAGACGAAAACACTGAACATTTCGTAATACTCATCAAGTGCATTAAGACATTTCTCAACTCAAGGTTCCAGATGCAGCACATAGCAGTGACAGTAAATCCTCAAGTGAATGCTTTCTATAACTGCCAGCCACAAGGAAACACGCTGTAAGAGGTGACCTTCCAATCACCAATGAGACAGCAACATAAATAATGTTCACCTACTCATCCACATTCTCCAAAAATGAACACTAGGATTCAATAAGGTTCAACGGTATCGAAATAAACTACTGATTTCCCCAAAACATGCATTCTTTATGAACTAAAATTCAGAATTACAAGTCTTTTTGTACAGCGTCCACCTTGAGACCTATTATGTTACAAGCATAATATAACTGCTAAATTAAAAAAATGAAATGATTGATAATTTCTGAAAGGTACAACTCCCTATCTGCTCAAATTGATAACTCTGTGGGGTAAATTTAGCAAGAAAGGTCCTCAATTACTTTATTCTAATTCGGATTATTTAATGAAGCTAGAAACATGAAAGGCTTGAAAACTGGGCACCTTTTAACCAAGATCTCTGGACAGCAGTTACCAACATTAATTGTAATTGCATTTTCCAATTCCTTGCTCAAATTTATCCAAATCAAAGATCACATAATAAATCCGATTTTTATAGCTCCCTGTCACACACTTACCCGCTGAACCATCAGGACAGAGTTTCCCAAAATAGGAGTCAGCTCCCCAAGTGGAATTACAAAGTTTGGGTCAGGAGCAGCAATGACTACCACATGCTTCCAGAACCACCGCCCCTCCACTAACTTCCTGCTCCGAGATCATCTTACAAGATCCTGAAATCTCATTGAAGCATCACAACATTTTTAAACCTGGAAATGAGGTCTTTGTAGGAGCAAGTTTCAGAAGCACTGTTTTATAGAATAGCAGAATTTACCCCAGAGGTTTCCTCCTTCACACTGTACACAAACTGCAGCTTCATTTGTATTTATCACTGTCCTCTAAAATTAGATTTAAAGTGGCCAAGTTCTACCATTGACTGCATGTGAGAGCATACTGTATTTGCAAAAATCATATTCTGGCACAGTTGAAGCAGTGAGAAAACATTCTGTACCAGAATGGTCAATGTCACACCATTCGTCGAGGGTGTTAGCTATTCAGCCCTTCAAACCTGCTCTGCCAGTCAATTCGAGCAGATTTGATCTACCTCAATCTGCCAACTTCATAATTCTGTGTCATTAGTCTGCAGAAACGTACAATTTCCATCTTCAACATGCTTACTGATACCAGGCAAGGGAAACCTCCATCTACACCCACCCTATCACAGTTTGTACTTTAAATTTCAATAAGATCACCTCAGACTTGTTTAATTGTAGAGAACAAAGGTGCATTATCCTCGATTTCTCCTTATAAGGCAATCCCCATCTGCTGAACCAACAGTGCATTCCGTCCATGGCAAGAATATCCCTCCTTAGTTAAGGGGACCTAAAACATACACAATACGCCAAGTGCAGTCAAGCTAAGGCTCCATACCAATGGCAGATTTAAACTGGAGATGCACAAGAGAAGCATGAAGGGAGCAGACAGATCGCAGGGTTATAGGTCCAGAGAGAACAGACAAAAGGAGGGACGCAAGGCAACAGGGGATTTTAATAGAAGGATGATTCTAAAATTGAGACTTCTCCAAAGCAGAAGCCAAGGCCCTTGGTGAACAGAACTTGCAGACTGCAAGCATTCTGCACAAGGTCAAATTTCTGCAGGGTAGAAGATAAAAACCACCCAGTAGAACACAAATAGTTAAGTCTCAAAGTAACAACTGCAGGGATGATTGTTTCCACATCAGATAAATCACAATAGCCATCATGAGCTCATGATGTAGGTACAGTCAAGTCATGTTACTAGTAAGCTGTATTACACCAGGTCCCGTCAAGCAACAATTATTTGCTGCAGCAGCAGAGTCAGGTCAAGTTCAGACAATGCAAATTCTGTTCAATTAACATTGCTCAGGGTTTAAATTTCTTTTACACAAAGAATTTGACTACCAGATACTACCGATTTGGTTGTACTCATTACTTTAGCTTCTACAGTACCTATTATCAGCTCTCACTGGCACATAAAACAAACTACAGCATCTCAAGATTTTAAAACTCTTACCTGGATAAAGCCAATATGGCCACTTGAGTAATTAATGCTGTGTGCATAATAGTGGCAGAGACAGACCATATTCTAGTTATTTACCACCAGTTATTGATACCTAGCGCCAACAAATTTTGATTCATGCTCCAAAATGCAGACTAAACTAACAGTGTGTCGGTTTACACCAAATGAACAAAGCATCAACTACACAGCTGTTGATTCTGGTGCCCTTCTTACAGTTCAAGTATCTAAGAGTCTGATATAACAAGCATGGGGCTGGATGAACACAGCAGGTCAAGCAGCATCATAGGAGCAGGATGCAAAGGACACATTTGAATAATACCAACTTAATATCGTGGTAAAAAAGACAAGACAATTTCAGTACCCAGGAAAGAAGCTTGATCGAGCCAACATGAGCAATCACTGCAAAAACCACTCACTCCGACTAAAGCAAGAGCTGAACTACGCTAAAATCCCTCAGCAACAAAGCAAAAAATATATCTAGCTTGAAAATGCCAGAAACTTGTAACCTGAAGCAAAAATTCAGGTAAAATGTTCTGCACTTATAATAATTGTGCTCAATTTACACTACAGATTACTAATTCAGGTAGACCGAAAGACCACACCCAACTATAATCACCACTGGTTTAGCAGTTTCGTTCAGCAATATAATTATCTTAAGCAACAATTGCCAGCCAAAATGTAAGTTTACTCACAACATGCTGTAAAGATTAGCCATACCATGGATTTCTTTCACGCTTCACATCAATGGGGTTGGTGTGTAAGCATGTGAGAAAGTGTGCGCGCGTAGCGGGGGCAAGAACAGAAGCTTCTTGCCCAGGGAACACAAACGACTTCACATTATTTAGTATCAAGCTTTTATGACAATTGTGCACTTCGTAACATCATTGAAAATGTTTCATTTGTTGGACATAGGCCGAGTTTGCAATGTTAATGCCTCTTTCCCATCATTGTATAGCTTAACACATGGCCCTTCTGCAACCCAACAGCAAAAGTACTGCAGGAAGATGGTGCAACAGAAAGATCAAATTCAATAAGGAAATATAATCACCCTGCAATTAAAGAGGAGTTTTCATAGCAAAAACTGTTAAGAACAAAATTAAGTTCCCCTTAATCTGCATCGAGATGTAGTGAAAGAGGTCGGGACCAACAATTCTGCAGCCCATCGTTCCACAAAATAAACACATTGCTTATTTTTAAAGCTGGCCAGTTAAGCAATGTTCAACTTCAGAGGACTTGACAGATGAGAGGCTGAGGCATCTTCTCCCCCCTGGCTAATAGTCTGAATCAGGGTCATAATTTGAGGATAAGATTTGATAGTTTAGTATGGAGACGGGGGCAAAAGATTCTTCACTCAAGATTGGGGAACTATTGGAATTCTCTACTCCGCAAGCTCGGTCTTTGACTTTATTCAAGAGATCATTAAATTTCCCGGTAAGGAGGAAACTACGGGTGATAAAGCAGGAAAGTGAAAGTTAATATAGAGCCTCTGCCGCAATCTTACTGAATGGCACAGCAGACTCAAGGGGCTGTATGACCCACTTCTCTGACTTAGATTATTGACATAACAACCCATTGGTGTGGGCAATGGAAAATGAACTGGGAACAAAAAACAATCAAGCTCCCACTCCTGAAGTTCTGCCCTTCTAATAATTACTTGTATTTATACAGCATCTCAAGGTGCTTTGCGGGGGTATTTAAAGCAAAGTTTGACAACATGTCAGGCATTGTAATATTAGGGAAGGCTACCAAAAGCTTAAGGAGGAAAGTGATACAGAGATCTGGGGCAGGTACTTCAGGACTTAGGCCCTAAGCAACTGCACCAACTGTGCAGCAATTATAATTGAGAAAGCAAGAGCGGCATGAGCAGGGCACAGAAATCTTAGAGGGTGATGGACAGGCAAGGACATGGAGTGATTTGAAAGGAAAGATGAGAATTTAAAATAGTCAGGAACTAACATAATAGCTTTGCGAGCACAGGGGCAATGGGATGAATATGACTTAAGAACAGAGTTTTGGATAACAAATTGATCAAAGTAGGGTAGTCAGTTCTTAATCACTCAGGGGATGTGGGCATCAGCCAAGATTTTGTACCTGTTTTACTGGCCTGGAGAAGGTGGGGATGAGCATTTGGTAGATACACCTAGTGCTGTAAGAATGGAGCTCCAGGATTCTGATTCAGAAACAATGAACGAATGGCAATACATCTCCAAGCCAGGATCGAGAGTGATTGAAGGAGAACATGTAGGTAATCAGTTCAAATGCACCTACTGCCTTTACCCTTCCAGGTGGCAGAGGTACAGGTTTGAAAGATGCTGGAGGCTTGATGAGTTACTGCAGTGCATTTTGCAGGTGGTGCACACTGTTACCACTGTTTGGGATTTGTTTAAAAGTAACAAAGGAATGGATAAGCATTTCCAGAGAGAGTAGGGACTGCAGATGTTGGAGAATCTGAAATAACAAGGTGTAGAGCTGGATGAACACAGCTTGCATTTCCAGGCTGCTTCATATGGAAATAAGGAGTAGCAGCAGACAATTCTAGCAGGAAATGGCAGGGAGGAGAAGGAAACAAGAGATGGGGAAGTGGGCTGAAAATAGGGGAAACGGGGGAAGTGGGCTGAAAATAGGGG
>JAHRHZ010000069.1:5768781-5878824 GCA_024137785.1 Ginglymostoma cirratum | reverse complement strand
GGGGGGGGGAAGAGGAGGAGAGGGGTGGGGGGGGGAAGAGGAGGAGAGGGGTGGGGGGGGGGAAGGGGGGGGAAGGGGGGGGGGGGGGGAAGAGGAGGAGAGGGGAGGTAAGGTGGTTAAGGCGGGGAGTGTGTTACTTGGACAGGGGCCCGCACGGTCGGTGTCTCTCTGACTCACCGCGATAACGTTGACGAAGGTGGTCTTGCCCGAGTACTGCAGCCCGACCAGCGTCAACTCCATCTCTTCCTTCCAGAAGAGCGACTTGATCCAGTCCAGCAGCCGGTTGAAGAGCGCCAACATCCTGGGGGCGGGGGTGGGTGTGTGTGGGTGTGTATATGCGGGAACGGCAGGTGGAGGGCTTACCGAGCCGGATGAGAAAGCGGCCTCTGTTGGTTTGGGGGGTGGGGGGTCTGACCGGCAGCTGGACACAGAAAGAAAGATGAAGGCAGCCGAGCAGAGCGCCGGAAACACCCAGCCGTCAGCTGACTGTCCGCGAAGGAACACTGGGATCGAGGAGGAGTCAGTTCGGGAGGACCCTGCGTTTCCGCAGGATCCTGGGATACTGGAGGACCCGCTGCTACACCCGCGATGAAGCCCTCAGGAGTAAGTTGGCTTCAGCAACCTCTCGTGGTTAGAGTGTGCAATGGCAGCTGTTCCCGAAGCAGCGCAGACTGCAGCGCTCCGTGTTTAAAGGGACACAAACAAGAACATGCACATTACAAACACAAAACTAAGGAAGTTATCAGGTGAAATCTCGATACAGTGGTGCCTAGGCACCCCAATTCCCAGTCACAGAATAACTACAGGAGAGAAGGAGGCCATTCAGCCTGCCTTGTACATGTTATCTAATTCTCATTCCGTTCCTCTGCCATTTTCCTGCTGATTCATTTTTTTTGTCTTTAGATAAAAATGTCTGAAATGAATCTGCCCAAAGTAACACCCTCAGGCGGCAAATTACAGGTCCTAGCCACTCACTGTGTAAAAAGGTTTCCCTTCGTGTCACAACAACAACAACAACAAAAACAAAGTTGCTGGAAAAGCTCAGCAGGTCTGGCAGCATCTGTGAAGGAGAAAACAGAATTAACGTTTCAGGTCCAGCATGTCACTTCTGGTTGTTTTGTCACGTACCTTAAAGTGATGTCTTCTCAGCCTCGATCTTTCTGCCAATGGGAATGGTTTCCTCTGAACCACTCTGTTCAGTCCCCTTATGTCTCTCACATCTCCTCTTTGTCACCTCTAAACGCAATAATCCCAGCGACTCCATCCTATTCTCTGACGGCCGTTCTCCCTGGAAGCATTCTCATTAATCTTTGCTGTGCTTTCCCTAAGATCATCACTGAAGTATGGGGCCTACAGTTATCTGTACAGACACTGCAATGCACATGGAAAACAACGAAGGCCTCGAATGTACAGGCAAGAAGTATGAAAAGCATCCAGATTGAATGATCCCCTCAACTGCACGCTGCCAGGAACTGTTAAGCAACCTTTGAGCGAGGCCTAGGACCAGTCCCTAGAGGAGGACCTCGAACTTTACCACCCACTTGGGTGGCAAGGACCAGGAACATGGGACTGACATGCAGCCAGAAATTGAGGTGCAGCCTCTGCAAGTTAAAGAAAGATGGGCTGCAGCCTCTCAGACTCCGCGTGGAGCTGAAACCGCTGACATCTCAAGGCCAAAAGACAGATGAGCGGCAGTCTGAAGCGAAAGACCGTAAAAACTGCTCAAAAGCCCAGTGCACCCAACCTGTCTTTCCACACCAGATTCTCAGTCCTGATCTCCACTTATTGGATAATATGCTGCTTTAAATACCTGGAATTGTAATGCAGGCATCCTGACAAAAATATAATAATTCAACATGTTAAGAAATTTTAGCCTATTTAAACGTTTGAATCGTGTGTTAATTCAATTTCATGTTTCTCTACTTTCACTACTCGATTTTTTCCATTTATTCATGAAATGTGGGCGTGAGTGGTTCACTTTTAAAGTGTGAAAATGACTATACCGTTGTCAAAATTATCATCGGATGATTTTTTTCAGCTACATCGCACCAACTTGTTTTAGATACGAAGTCCTTTCCCAGCCTTAAAAGTCAGCTTCATTTCTGAACAACCATCAGTTTTGTGACAGGCAAATATTTTTCCACTTGCTTAATTTACCACCAACTATTTTGTATAAAAACAGAGAAATTCAAAGGTCTGTGATATTTGAAAAACCTGAAAGGCTACAAACTGTTCTTCAAATCTCTGGGAAATTTGGCCAACACTTCCCATGTTGGAGAGTGTTGAATATGCACAAATGTCATGTGGGGATCCAGCATTGTTCAGTGTTAAATATAGTAAAAGAGGAAGAATTTCTTTGTAACATAAAACAAAGACCTGCGGATGCTGGAAATCTGAAACAAACACAGATAATGCTGGAGAAATGCAGCAGGTCCGACAGCATCTGAATAGAAAGAATAAAAGTCAATGTGTCAAGCCTAGTGACCCTTCATCAGAACGTTCCAAAGAAGAGTCATACCCGACTCATAATGTTGACTTCTTTACTTTCTCCACAGATGCTGCCAGACCTGCTGAGTTTCTTCGGTATTCTCTGTATTTTGTGCATAGGCAACGTAAGCTGGGTCCTGATAAGGGGCCTGAATGATGTGGGCTGTGGCGTGAAATGTGGCAGATTTGCAGAAGTCCAACAAGGCCTGTGTCAACATTAGAAGCAACTTACTGCATCTTTTGACTAAGTTCCGGATGTTGAGGTGAGAACCATGCTAGGGAGAGGCAAGTTGTCCTATTAAGAGGAATTGCTGCTTGTCAATGACCCGCGTAACTGCAAATCTCACCTCAGTAATATGCAGCTTCCTATCCTACCATCCATTGCAAGGAAACTAAACACCAGCAATTCTTGACATGGAAGTCTAATGACTTAAAGCGTAACACTTAGGAGCTGAAGTAGGCCTTCCAACCCACCAAGTCTGTTCTGACTGATCTGATAATCCTCAACTTCACCTTCCTTCCTTATCCCCGTGACTGTTGATTCCCTGATTGAAATTTTTTTTATTTCAGCCTTGCATATAATCAATGTCACAACCTCAACAGTTTCAGCTCCACCAATGGCTGCAAAGAGCTTCCATGATGGTCACCAAGCAACAGCATTTCCAGGCCCCGTTCCATGGCTACCAGCTGCAGGCACCTCTCATTTATGGAGACTGGCATCCGGTGTTTTCCAACCCCAACAATCCTCTCGGGTCCTCTTGCAGGATACTTAGGAAGCACCAATTGACATTGCAGAGTACTCCAGCAACTAACATTGAAAGGCAGCCGCAAGGTCACTTTGCACATATGGGCAGGGACCCAACTCAGACATTGGACAGGCTGCATGTCAGTGCTGTCTAAGGTGCCCAGGGGTCGTGATGCTACCCATATTCATGGCTCTCCATTAACCTTGTCATCTCAGCGACTTTTCAACTCCAGAACTGTGGAGGACCGTGACCAGTGGTGTTCCACAGGGGTCCGTGTTTGGACCACTGTTGTTTGTGATATACATAAATGATCTGGAGGAAGGTATAGATGGTCTGATTAGCAAGTTTTCAGATGACACTAAACTGAGTAGCAGATAGTGAAGGGGACTGTCGGAGAATGCGGCAGAATATAGATAAATTGGAGAGTTGGGCGGAGAAATGGCAGATGGAGTTCAACCCAGGCAAATGCAAGATGATGCATTTTGGAAGACCCAATTTAAGAGCAAACTATACGGTAAATGGAAAAGCCCTGGGGAAAATTGATGCACAGAAAAATCTGGGTGTTCAGGTCCATTGTACTCCGAAGATGGCAACGCAGGTCAATAGAGTGGTCAAGAAGGCATATGGCATACTTTCTTTCATCGGACAGGGTATTGAGTACAAGAGTTGGCAGGTCATGTTGCAGTTGTATAGGACTTTGGTTCGACCACATTTGGAATACTGCGTACAGTTCTGGTCGCCACATTACCAAAAGGATGTGGATGCTTTGGAGAGGATGCAGAGGAGGTTCACCAGGATGTTGCCTCGTATGGAGGACGCTAGCTATGAAGCGAGGTTGAGTAGATTAGGATTATTTACATTAGAAAGACAGAGGTTGAGGGGGTACCTGATTGAGGTCTACAAAATCATGAGAGGTGTAGACAGGGTGGATAGCAAGAAGCTTTTTCCCAGAGTGGGGGACTCAATTACTTGGGGTCACTATTTCAAGGTGAGAGGGGAAAAGTTTAAGGGAGATATGCGTGGAAAGCTCTTTACGCAGAGGGTAGTGGGTGCCTGGAACGCATTGCCAGCAGAGGTGGTAGAGGCGGGCACGATAGTGTCATTTAAGATGTATCTAGACAGTTACATGAATGGACAGGGAGCAGAGGGATACAGATCCTTGGAAAATAGGCGACAGGTTTAGATAGAGGATCTGGATCGGCGTAGGCTTGGAGGGCCGAAGGGCCTGTTCCTGTGCTGTAATTTTCTTTGTTCTTTGTCCTTTGTTCCAATGTGTCAATTCCAATTAGAGCCAACACTGACCATTTCCTCCACCCATTCCCCCATAACTTCTCAATCCCACTTCCTCTTGTATCTACCCTAGAAAAATAACTCTCTCACAAGTCACCTATGATCACACTTTCTACTACCCCTATCTAGTCTTTGATCTCGTTTCACCATGATATTCCTGCAGCCAACGATCTGGTCAACCGAACTGTCATCTCCACCATAATGTTCTTGTCCCCATTACCTTCTCTCATCCAGTCAGGCCCCTGGAATATCCCTCACCTCCACTGCCTTAAGTCCAAGAAAGGCAGATGTGAACAGATATGGGGGTGAGAACCATTTTTGCCATACACCTCCAGTTCTAGCTGGACCATATAAAAGACAATCAGATCCTGTACTTCACTGCTCACTGTTCTCGCTTCACACAGGAATGCAAAGACAATCCCCAGCTTTCCTTCAGCACCTCAAACCCCGAGCCAGAAACCAGTAAAACAGACAAATGAGACATCCTGATCTGACTCCTCTTGTATACCTCAATACGAAGGTCCATCACAATCGGTACATTCATTTGCAAGTAATATCAAGATTTTTTAGACTATATTTTTATTCTGGGTAACAATCTTCTGAACCACCTCTCGCTGGTGTTATGTGCCCTCACCTCTAACAGATAGTGTGATGACTACACACTAAGATCAAATCAATGTCATCAGCTATCTGTGCATCATTGCTCACTATTACTAGATCTCACTGGATCAATTAGCTTCTAAGTTCCCGCTGCTCTAACTCTGAAGTCACATCTTTCTGCAGTTTCCCTCCTATGTCCCTTCATGCTGATCTAATATTCTTAATGAGACCCACCTCCTACTCCCTCAACCTCACTCTCACTAAACTACTGGGGGAAGCACGGTGGCTCAGTGTTTAGTACTGCTACCATCACAGCACCAGGGACCAGGGTTCGATCCCAGCCTCAAGTGACTGTCTGTGTGGAGTATGCATGTTATCCTCATTTCTGCATGTGCTTCCTCTGAGTGCTCCAGTTTCCTCCCACAATCCAAAGATGTACAGATGAGGTGAATTCACCATGCTAAATTGCCCCATGGTGTAGGCTAGAAATGTGTAGCCTCGGTTGATTACCCATGGGGAATACAGGGTTACAGGGACAGGGTGGAGGGGTGGGTTTGAGTGGGATACTCTTCAGAGGGTCATCAAAGACAAGATGGGCCAAATGGACTCTATCTGCGCTATAGGCTTTCCATGATTCTACTCACTACTCATTTTCTCCTCAAGGCCCTCATGTTGGCTGATCATTGTAAATTATTCTCTCTTTTAGGGAACAAAAACAAAACAAAACTTGTGATACTCAACAGTTCAAGTAGTAACTCCGTGGAGAAACAGAGAGTGAATGTTTCAGATTGACAATTGTTTATCAGAATTCCACTGAAGATTACAACGTGTAACATTAACTGTGTTTCTCTCCACAAACGCTGCCTGAACAGTTGAGTTTTCACATAATTCTTTTGTTCTGTATCATCTTGCTTTTGTGTAAGACTTTCTTAAAAAGTAGTGCCTCTCTCTTTTAAATCTGACATCATTGCTGTTATCTTCAAAAAAAAACATGTTTGATTCTGTGTCCTTGGAAGTGACCATTCCTCACCAATGTCCATCACTAAGAACGGCTCAGTAGCACTATACTGACTGAGCAGGCCTAATCCAAAAGGATACAGCTGCAGGATTGGGTGTGTGGCAGATGGCAAGGCAACCAGAAAGAGGGGAAGACATACTTGACTACATCATCACCAAGCTACCTCTCTCAAATACATCTGTCCAGCGACTAGCGGACTCTTTTTAGGATGATAAAGTCCCATTGAAGCAGTCATCCATTGTGTTGTGTGACACTACCACCATACCGAATGAGATAGATTTTGAAAGGATCCAGCAACTCTAAACTATGAATTCAGGAGATGCTGTGAGCCATCAACAGCACAAGCAGAACGATATTCAACTGCAGTTTATAACTAGCAAATCCCACACCCTCTCTTTTGTTACCATATATACATAGTGAGTAGCTCGGAGGGGAACTTGGGAACACCGTCACCTCCAGGTTCCCCTCCAAGCCACTCACCTTCCTGACTTGGAAATATATCGCTGTTCTTTCACTGTCGCTGGGTCAGAATCCTGGAATTCCTTCTCTAATGGCATTGTGGATCAACCCACAGCAGGTGGACTGCAGCGGTTCAAGAAGGCAGCTCATCACCACCTTCTCAAGGGCAACTAGGGATGGGCAAGAAATGCTGGCCCAGCCAGCAACTCCCACATCCCACAAATGAATAGAAAAAAAGAACAGTGATCCCTAAAATGACAAAAGCAGATTTTCTCCTGCTGTTTGTTGTGTTTGAGCAGTTCTCATTGCACTGTTTGATCTGGCTATCTGCACTATTGCTCAATATGGGGTAGATTTGTTGTCACTATCGCCTTTTAGGGTAGGGATCTACAGGGCCCACATTGACCTGGTGCAGTAGAGGAAACCAACTCATTAGTCTAATGAGAAGAGGGTCGAAAGAACTGTGGATGCTGTAAATCAGAAACAAAAGCAGAAATTGCTGGAAAAGCTCAACGCGTCAGGTGGCACCGTGGAGAGAAATCAGAGTTAACATTTCGGGTCCAGTGACTCTTCCTCAGAACCCTAGAACTCCTAATTTAACTCTGATTTCTCTCCACAGATGCTGCCAGACTTGCTGAGCTTTTCCAGCAATTTCTGATTGAGAAGAAGGTCTTGTCTTAAACCAGATGTAGTTATTGCATGTTAGGAAGTACACTTTACAATGATATGGTAGACAGTGCCCCAGATTTTCCAATAGGGAGATACTTGATGTAACAGCGTAAACTGGATCTGGATGCCAGTTCATGCAAATGTCCTAATGCAGCTAACAATGGCCAAGTAGCCAGCTTCTGGAAACCCCTGACTAACCCACCCCTAGATCCGAGACACACCACAGCCCAAAGTCCTGACCCAACACAACTCACTGACCCAACACCCCCTCCCTCCACTGACCTGACACCCCAACCATGCCCGACTCCCCACCAATACCTCTGGGCCTGACATTAGACCCTGCCTCCCACGCCCACATGGTATTCTGTTGCCCCTTCACTCATCTGCCACCCTGCTCTCCCACCACATTCCTAACTCTGTCGCCCACTGGCCAACCCGTCTCTCTCCCATCACTCCCCTCCACCCACTGGATCCCTCAATCCACCAAGCCCTTCAACTCCATACCCACATCTCACCCTAGCCCCACACTTACTCGATCTCAGTGAGTTTCAAAATGGCTGCAGGACCCTTAAATCAGAGCAGTGCTAATTGGAATCTTATGGGGATATTAGGTTTCATGTGAATAAAACTGCTGCACTATTTGTAACTGTAAAATCACATCATATGTCGGAGATCAGAGAAAGCAAGTTTTGGAAGTTTGTAGTGAGAAAGAGCAGCTTAGAAACTGAAGAATCTTAGATCTTATAACAATAGAACTCGAGAGCACAGGAAATAGGAGTTGGAATAGGAGAATCTGCTTTAGCTGATAGTTAATCATGCGTTTCAACTCCACTTGCCTGCCCAATGTGCTTATCCCTTCATTCCCTGAGAGATCAAAAGTCTATCTATTTCAGTCTAAAAAGTATTCAACAATGGAGCAACCCCAACCCTCTGGGGTAAAGAATCCCAAAGCTTCAGAGCACTTTGAGTGGAAAAAAATGTCTTCTGCTCTCAGCCTTTAGCTTAACTCAAATCTCTCGCGTTTTCCCCATAACCCAGCAAGAGGTTAAGATCTGGAACACATTGCCTGGAAGCGTAAGGGAGGCACAGTGGCTAGCTCTGCTGCCTCACAGCACCAGGGACCCAGGTTCGAATCCACCCTCAGGTGACTGTCTGTGCAGAGTTTGCACATTTGTCCCATGCCTGCGCGGGTTTCCTCCGGGCGCTCCAGTTTCTTCCCAGATTCCAAAGATGTTCAGGTTAGTTGGGTGGGCCATGCTAAATTGCCCATAGTGTCCAGGGATGTGCAGGCTAAGTGGATTAGCCATGGGAAATGCAGGGATAGGATGGAGGGGGGGGTGGGTCTGTGCAAAATGCTCTTCAGAGCATTGGTGTGGACTCAATGGGCCAAATGGCCTGCTTCCCCACTGTAGGCATTCTTTATAGTGGAGGCAGGATCAACAGAGGCATTCAAGAGGCCATGAGATGGTTAATGCATTGTAACAACTCCGTGGGCCTGCCATTAGCCTTCTAATTGCTTGCTGTACCTGAATGTTACCCTGCATGCCTCACAAAAGTGCACCCAACACTGTAAGTTTCACACGTTCAAAAACACTCTGCTTTCTAATTTTATGACCAAAGGGTCACACTTCACGCTTTGCCATATTAAAATCCACCTACCATCGTGTTGAACAGTCATTTAACCATCTATATAATTTTATCTATATTTCTTTGTGACGTCTTTGAGTCCTCTCCAAAGCTTACCTTTACATCTAGCTTTGTAACATCATCAACGTTTGATACCTTACTCTCTATCTCTTCATCTAAGTCATTAATTTAGATTATAAATAGCCGTGTCTTCGGCATTGATCTCTTTTCATGGTCTACCAACTTGAAGATGCCCCATTTATCTCAAACGGACAAAATAACAGAAATTGCTGAAGGAACTCAGCCGATCTGGCAGCATTTAGGGAGAGCAAAACAGTTAACACGTCAAGTCTAGTGACCCTTCTTTAGAACAGGATATTTGTCTCTACTCTTTGCTTATTTTATGTTAACCAGTCCTCTGTCCATGTTAACCTATTACTTCCAACTCCAAGAGCCCTTATCTTGCCTACTCTTTTTGTGCTGCACCTTATTGAATGCCTTTTGGAAATCCAAGTAAACTACATCTATTGGCTCTCCTTTGTCTACTTTACTAGTTGCATGATTAAAAAAAATCTCTAATAAGTTTCCCATTTGTAAAACCTTGATGACTTCTGACAATCATATTTCTAAGTACATTGATAAGAATTCCTTAATGTTAGATGCCAACAATTTTCCCAACAAATGATGTTAGGCCAACTGACTATAGTTGGCTGCTTTCACGCTCTCTCCTTTCTTGAAAAGCAGTGTAACATTTGCCAACTTCCAGACTGTTCCCCAATCTAATAATTTTGAGAAATCATAGCTAGCACATCCACTATCCCTGCAATTATTTCTTGGAAACCCAAATGGAGGCCAAGTGTCCTGGGAATTTGTCAGATATCAGTCCCTTAATTTTCTCCACAACTTTTTCTCTGACATTAATTTCCTTAATTTCCTCACTCTTTTTGGCCCTGAGGCTACTGACTCTTATTGAAATGAAACTTTTGTCTTCCACTGTAAAGACACAAAATTGTAAAAAGTCTGTCATTTCCTCACTCCCCACGACAATTTCTAACGGGCAAACATTTACTTCAGCTATTCACTTTTTTATGTATATACTTAGAAAAACTTTTGAAATATCATATTACTGGCTAGTTTACTTTTATATTTTAATCTTTGTTTTTTCTTAATCAACTTTGGTTTTCTAAAGCATTCCAATCTACAGACTTGTTACTCCTTTTTGCAATATAACTTCTAATACTATCCTTGACATGCTGAGTGAGCCACTGATGGGTCTTTCATGCTTTTAGTCCAGTTACTTAATTAACTATATAAAAACTGAAAGAACTGCGGATGCTGTAAATCAGGAACAAAAACAAAAGTTGCTGGAAGAGCTCAGCAGGTCTGGCAGCGTCTGTGAAGAAAAAAATCAGAGTTAACGTTTCGGATCCGGGGACTCTTTAGTTAACTCTCAAATTTATTGGGTGGAAGCTTACCTTCCCAGGCGGGCCTCGCGCTTTCTCCCGGACTCCTGCCGCTGAAACAACCGAAAGGCCGCAGTCACGCAAGTCAAGACTTTTATAGTCAGGCTGGAGGTATTTTCCCTGGAGTATCAGAGACTGGGGGGTGACATTATTGAATTGAATTGAATTAGCTTCATTGTCACATGTATCCAAATAAGTGCAGTGAAAAGTTTATAAGTCGCCACTAACAGCACCATTCTTAAGTACAAAGGTACCGAGGTACGATACTTGGTTACAGAATAAAGAAATGAAGGAAAAAGTTACTTTCCAGCTATACACAGTATGGCCATAAGTCAGAAAAAACAAGAAGCAAAGTTAAAAAGACAAACATCACAGTGTCTCTCCAAAGGTTCTCCAGAGTAGACCAATGCAGGGGGTCTCCGCCTGGTCTGAACATTGGCTGCCGCTACACTCCTGCACCGATAGAGGGTTGTAAAATCATGAGGGGTGTGGATAGGGTGAATTGCCAAAGTCTTTTTGCCAGGGTAGGGGAGTTCAAAACTAGAGGCTTAGGTTTAAGGTGAGAGGAGAAAGATATTAAAGGGACCTGAGGGGCACCATTTTCAGGCAGAGGGTGGTGTGTGTATGGAATGAGCTGCTAGGGAAGCGGTGGAGGCTGGTACAATAACAACATTTAAAAGGCATCTGGATGGGTACATGAATAGGAAGGGTTTAGAGGGATATGGGCCAAATGCTGGCAAATGGGACTAGATTAATTTAGGATATCTGGTTGGCATGGACGAGGTGGACTGAAGGGTCTGTTTCCGTGCTGTACATCTCTATGACTGCCCTTTCACCTAAAGATCCTTTGCAACAAGTATTCCACATGAAATAAGTTTTGATGATTAAGTGTATATTGAAATGCAATATCACTTTTCAAGCAAAGTGCAATGCTGCAGAAAATGTGTTTTTTTAAAATCATAGAACAATACAGAAAATAGAGTTCAAAAATAAGTACTCATGCCCAGTCGCTGAGTATTGAAAATCTGACATTCTTGGTGCAGCCATCCCTGGGATGTTCACAGAATCCCTACAGTGTGGAAACAGGCCCTTCGGCCCAACAAGTCCACACCAACCCACAGAGTATCCCACCAAGACCCATCCCCCTATAACCCACCTAATCTACACATCCCTAAACACTACAGGCAATTTAGCATGGCCACTCCACCTAGCCTGCACATCTTTGGACTGTGGGAATAAACCAGAGCACCCGAAGGAAACCTACGCAGACACAGGGAGAATGTGCAAACTCCACACAGACGGTCACCTGAGGATAGAATTGAACATGGGTACCTGGCACTGTGAGGCAGCAGTGCTATCCACTGAGCCACTGTGCCACCTTGTTCAAGGAGATCATTGTGAAAACTCGTAGCTGAAAAGCAGATTTAGATCCATTTGTCTCCTCTCATCCCTTTTCAGATGTAATGGCATTCCTACTACAGTTATCATTTCACTGAGAATGGAAGCTGAAACATCACTGTGAATCTTCAACTGTGATTCAAGGCGAGAAAGGAATTCACTGATCTCCCTGCTTCCTTCCAACATGGTGATTTGATCAAAAGAGCTGTAAATATGGTCACATTACAATCATATGATTAATACCTTTCGGGAAGGAGGAGTTTTTTGGTGGGGGTAAAACAGCCATACCACTGTTTAACCTCATGGTGTGCAACCAGCAATCTTAATTGAGGCTAGGTGTAGGTTGAGCTTAGCTTTTTTTTATATATAGGTTTATATGACTTGAAAGAACAACATCAGAGGCACACTCACAGAATGGTATACATAATAAATATACAAACCAAAAAGGGACTATTGGGCCCATTGCATCTTTGCCCTTTCATCTAATGAGCTGTCCAATTAATTTCACTCCCCTGCTCTTTCCTCACAGACCTGCAACTATATCTGCTTCAAGCTTTATCGTCACCACTGAAACTGCTCCCATCACTCTTTCAGTCTGGGCATCCCAGGTCATTGTACACGATAATTTGGTCATTATCTCGTCGCTCTTTGCAGGAACTGGATGTAGACAAATTGGCTTCCATGCTTGCTCCAATTCAACAAGGACAATCTGTCATGTCCGAACTTAACAAGTCTTTTCTTTCTCAAAAGTCATTCACGGAATGGGTGTGTCACTGGCAAGATATTGCTCACCCCTAATTGACCTTGATGGTGAGCTTCTTTTTTGAGCGACTGCCATCCATTGGACATTCCCAGTACTGTTAGGAACTGAGTTCTAGGGCTTTGACCCAGTGACAAGAGGAGCAATGATACAGTTTCAAATCAGGATGATACCTGTCTTGGAGAGGAAATTGCAGTTGATAATCTTCCGACGTATCTACTTCTTTTGCTCGCTTCTAGGTTGCAGAGGTCAGGATTTGGAAGTTACTTTTAAAGGAACCCAGCTATGATGCTGCATTGCATTTTATCGGTGGTACACCCTGCTGACAATGCACGTTCATTGAAAGGAATGAATGTTAAAGGAGCTGGTTGTAGGGCCAATCAAACAGACTACTTTATCTTGGATGGTGTCAAGCTTTTTGACACCACTCATCAAGGCAAGTGGAGAGTATTCCATCACACTTCTGTCTTGTACCTTATAGATAGTATGCGGGCTTTGGGGACACAAGAGAGGAGTTACTCACTATGGATTTCCTAATCTCTAACCTGCTCTTCTAATCTCAGTGTTTATATGGCTAGTCCAGTCCAGATTCTGAACCAAGAAATAGAATGATTCAGCCTATGGTAGACAAGTACAGATCACAGGGACTACGTGCCAATATTTATTAAATGCAAGTTAAACAATTGCTGGACCTTCCTCTCAATATGTGAAGCTTGTTTGAATTCAGCAATAGGAAATATTCTATGTCATTTACCAAGTGCAAGGACAATTTGGTCTTCTGCCAATAGTTTTACATAAGATCGTAGAGAGTTGATGGTTAGTTTCAAATCAGCAAATCGAGAAGCAGTACCTGGTGGAGTCATCCCAGTTGACTTTCGAAAATCCCTTTGATTAAGCAACTATTGAATTAGTTTGGCAGTCTCCTATCTGCCCTCAGCATGGTATAAAATGGTATTGAGGTCATGTTAATGCACTACCAATTTAAAATCCTGAAGGAATATACCAGAGAATGAGAGTTACAATCACACCATGGCAATTTGAGAATTTGATTTTTATTTTTCAAAAAGGTGGCATTACTAAAAACCAGGTTCCATCATGTTGGAATTACAGAATATTATCAGAACTTAAACTGTTTGTGTGCGATTCCAATCCTTTTTAATTGATTCTTGACTCGCCAAGGAGAGTCCTAGAATAGCTGACTGGGAGTAGATATACTCCGAGATGTCTTATCACATGACACACCCCAACTGTCCAGCCATTACTTGACCAACACATCCATACTTAGAGTCATAGAGCCATACAGCACGGAAGCACACTTCAGCCCCATTTGTCCATGCTGACCAGGTTCCCAAAATTAAAATAGTCCCATTTGCCTGCTTTTCTTCCATATCTCTCTAAGCCTTTTCCTATTCATGTACCTGTCCAAATGTCTTTTAAATGCTATAACTGTACCTGCATCTAACACTTCCTCTGGCAGTTCATTCCACATATGAACCACCCTGTTTGTGGAATCAGTTTCCCCTCAGATCCCTTTTTAAATCTTTCCCCTCTCACCTGAAAAATATGCCCTCTAATTGTGAACTCCACTACCCTAGAGAAAAGACCTTTGCTGTCCACCTTATCTATGGCCCTCATGATTTCGTAAACCTCTATAAGGTCACCCCTCAGCATCTACGCTCCAGTAAAGGAAGTCCCAGACCATCCAGCCTCTCCTTATAACTCTTGTGAGCTACTATCTTCCTATGCTAACTGGAAAGAAAAAACTACGCAACTGGATGATGCTTGAGTGTCAGGTCAAACAGCGTTACTCTTTCATTTTCAATACTTTTACTTCATGAAGAGAAATGTTGAAAAAACTGACAAAATTACAAATGGGGTGAATTTTTGCCAGACTCAGAAGGATGTGGAATATTTCAGGAAAGGTGGGAAAACAAGACAAGAATGAAAGAATGAGATTCTCAACATTAAGAGAAAAAAATTTCATTGTCCATTTAAGCTATTGATGGTTACATGATAATGTCCAGTGAGCAGCTAGGGGCCTATTGTATGCATTAACATTTTTGCCTAATCTAATTTCGGTGCAAGCTTTTATTTTCCTAGGTCCTGGAGAGAAACTAGATGGCGCTAGTTTCCTACTTGAAAGTCAGTGCAGTTGCCCGGTGGCTGCAGCTCGCTACTTGCAAGGACTCCTCAGCCCTGGATGGTGATACGATATCTCTTGTCTCCTGCTGGTACCAGCAGTGTTGCCACAGTCTCCATGGTTCAGATGACAGCAGCACTGCACGATGTCGCCCTTTCACCTGACGGATGCCCGTACAACACACCAATTGTCATTCTGTGACAAACCTGAATAGAGCCACAGGACCCACCAGAGCCTATTCCTTGGTCAGTAGATGTATGGATCCCTGTCTGAGACCGCATAGAGCAGTAGACTGACATGGCCAAATCCCTGGACCAAAATCAAATGCTGCACTTGACTGACTGTGCAGAGACCCCTGACTGAATGGCGTTTCCCTGGACTTAACTGAGGATTACTCCACGTAGACTTTGAGACGTGAGTTTTTGCTTGCGACAGAAAAGCAGTGTGTTTGCCACATATGCAGCTGGCACACGACGCGGGAGTAACACTGACATAGCCCAGTGCTGTGCAGCAACATGCCCTGTGACTGATAACTGCTAACAACCATGATAAACTACCCGACTTTGTGTCTGTACTGAAAGGCAAGACAAGACAGAAGTATTATGAGCCTATTAGCTGTAACTGAGGGGTCAAAGCACAAAAAGGCAAGGTAAGATGAGGTTAGGCAGGGATTCTGTGTGAGAATCCGAACAGGCTCAAAGAGAGTGAGCAATAAGAGAGTGGGTGATTACGAAGGCAAATGTTTTGAGGGAAGTGGTAATATAAAAATAGGGAAGTTTAACTACAGTTATACAGGATATTGATGAGACCACATCTAGAGTGCTGGGTACAGTTTTGGTCTGCTTACTTAAGAAAGAACATAACATAAATGCATTAGAAACAGTTCAAAGAATGTGCGCTCAACTGATTCCTATGATTGAGGGGTTATCTGATGGGGAAAGTTTGGACAGGTTAGGCCAATCATTAGAGTTTTGAAGAATGAAAGGTGATCTTATTGAAAAATATCTGATTCTGAGGAGACAAGACAGAGGGAAGGTGAAAGAATATTTTCCCTTGTGAGAAAGTCTCAAACTAAGTGAAGACAATGTCATAAATGATGGTCCCATTAAGAATGAACAGACATCTGTTTCCCCTCTGACTGTACATATTTATCAAGACACTATTGCATTACTTGAAGTTGAGAAGTTTTCCGACATCTGAAAGTTAACCTGTTGACCAACGAATTCATTTGTACAGTGAAGTCAGTTATTGATTGAACTGATACAATAGTCGTCAATTATCAGTGAGTAAGAATTAGCGTATGACTTGGAATGGGAGCTGAAAATAATCCTAAGTACCGAAGTAAACAAGGAACAAATCAACTCCTAATTTAGTGATACAGTTGCCCTTTACACTGTATTCCTTTTACCCAAGGAATATTTCTCAATTGCTGGAAATGGAACTATCAAAATACAGATTGACATGGTCCCCAAAAACTAGATTGAGCTGCAAACATGCATATTGTCAAATGATTTAATTAAGATGCTTTGAGCTCCCAAATTCAGGTACTGCCTCATAATGAGGCACTGAGTGAAGGTCAGGCAACTTCCTAGTGCAGTGAGGAGGAAACTTGGGCAGGCAATCCTGATGGAGTTGCTCTCTCCTTGAACTCCTAACTTATTTTTATTGCCAAGCCGTAAAGACTGACACAGAAACTCAGTTGGAGAACTTGTGGTACAATAGTTCCAATGTCTGCTCTGTGCAGTTATCCTGTTCGTAGCTGATAGTAATACTGGACAAATCAGATCCCAGAGTGAAACTGGGTTTGATCAATCACATGGTCTGGCAGCATCTTGAAGAAAAATCAGAGTTAACATTTCAGATCCGAAACATTTACTCTGATTTTTCTTCACAGATGCTGCCAGACCTGCTGAGCTTTTCCAACAACTTTGTTTTTGTTACCTTCTGCAAGTTCACCTCAGGCCACTCACCATCCTGACTTGGAAATGAATCACCGTTCCTTCGCTGTTCCTGGGTCAAAATCCTAGAATTCCCTCCCTAATACAGCATCCGCAGCTCTTTCAGTTTTTTATTTGATCGATCATATGTGTATTGTGTGTTTAGTTACTTAACGCGGTGCCCAATCACTGTGATATTTCACGGAAGATTGCCTTAAATAACAGAACAGAAGTTTATTACAGAAAGAACAAAAATAATTACAGATGGTTCTCCTATAACACAGTAGTGGCGTTCTTGTGCAACCTCACACTATGGAAAATTGTGCTGTAGAAAATCGCCTGTAAAAGATTGTGTCATAGGGAAATCGCTATGGAAAAGCGCTAAGAAAGTATGCATTATCCAAACAGTGTCCACTATTCATCAAACAAGTTCACAGACAATTCACGTTAATGAAACACCCGTTATAGCTGAAATACCTGTACAAAGCTTTAGGATTCTGGGTAATCCAAGATGGAGGATGGGAAAAAATTGTGGCAGTAAGAGCTGCTCCTTTTTTTTTGAGGTATTTTCAGTGTTGGAGCCGATTTCCTCGAATTCTAGGTGCAGTAATTACAGTTTTATAAACTGTTGCATCGTTTTGGAACTTTGAGAGAAACATCGAAACAACAGTACTTTAAAAAAGGCGGAAGGGAGCGACCACATGGTGGGAAGTGAATCAATGGAGAAAGATACCGAGACTGCTCTCTGACCAAGCAGTGAACTTTCACGGCTACTGCCTCCGCTGTTTGGTTTCAAGTATCTCTGGACATACAAGTTTGTCTAAGGAAAATAAACAAAAAGCCAAATTCACAGCTGACCTTGGAGAAACCTGTGCGAGGAGATCACAGCAGGGGAGCAGCTAAGTGGCTAGTTTTTTTTTGTAAATCTACAGTAATGAGTAGAGTGGATTCTTTTTGATTATATGTTTTTATTGAGATCGGTCTCTTAATTAAACTTTAAAGATATAAAACTTAGACACTAAGTTAGTCTGGAGCAGTGTTTTTAAAGCAGTAAGTCTGTTCTACCTTCTGGGTCTATAGAATGTTAAGGTGTATAGGTGGCCTTTAGAAGTGCGATGTACTCTTCCTGTTGGATGTGGGAGATTAGGGAGAGTTTCCCTGTTACTGATGATTATGTCTGCAGGAAGTGTGTTTGGTTGCGAATCCTATCAGATCATATGTATTAGTTAGAGTGGCATTTAGAGGCAATGGGGAAGTTACAGCAGCTCGGGGTGTGATGGATGGCTGCTGCGGGAAGGAAATAAACCGAAGATACGATCAGGTGACTTCCAGGAAAGGTAGGAGAGGGAGGCGGGTCGTGCAGGAGTCTCCTGTGGCTATTGCCATCGCAAACAGGTATGCTGTTTTGGAAAATGTAAGGGGGATGATGGACTCTTAGGAGAATATAGCACTGACAGCCAGGTTTCTGGTACCAAGGCTGGCTCCAATGTAACGAGGGGTATGCCAGGTTCCAAGTGGTTGATTGTGATAGGGGACTCTCTAGTCAGAGACACAGGCAGACATTTCTGCAGCCGACAGCAAGACATCAGAATGGTGTGTTGCCTCATGGTGCCAGAGTCAAGGATATCTCGGAGAAGATACAGAATATTCTCATGGGGAGAGGGACCAGCAGGAGGTTGTTGTACACAGTGGAACTAACGACAAAGGAAGAGATAAGGATGGGATTCTGAGGAGAGAATATAGGAAATTAGGCAGGAATTTAAAAAGGAGATCCTCAAGGGTAGTAATATCTGGATTACTCCCAGTGCCGCAAGCTAGTGAGGGTAGGAATAGGAGGTTAGAGCAGATGAATGTGTGGTTGAGGAACTGGTGCAGGCAAGAAGGATTCGCATTTTTGAATCATTGGAATCTCCCCTGGGGTAGAAGTGATCTGCATAACAAGAACAGACCACACCTAAATTGGAAGGGGACTAATATACTGGTGGGGAGATTTGCTAGAGCTGCTCAGGAGGATTTAAACTAGGAAGGGAGCGGGGGGATCCCAGGGAGATAGTGAGGACAGAAATCAGTCTGAGACTGATAGTGCTTGAGAAAAGGAGTAAGTCGGTCAGGGCAGGCAGGAACAAAGCAGAGAAAGAAGTCGGACTGATAAATTAAACTGCATTTATTTCAATGCAAGAAGCCGAAGAAGTAAGGCAGATGAACTCAGGATTTGGTTGGGAACATGAGACTGGGATATCAAAGCCGTTACAGAGATGTGGCTCAGGGATGGACCGGACTGGCAACTTAATGTTTCAGGGTATAGATGCCATTGGAAGGATAGAAAGGGGGGCAAGAGAGGAAGGGGGAGTGGTGTCTTTGATTAAGGATAACATTGCTGCTGTACTTAGGGAGGATATTCCAGGAAATACGTCCAGGGAAGTTATTTGGATGTAACTAAGGAATAAGAAAGGGGTGATCGCCTTATTGGGATTGTACTATAGATGCTCCCCCACCACCCCAAACCCCCCACCCAAACCACCACCACCACCACCAACACCAGTAGTCAGCAGGAAATTGAGAAACAAATTTCTAAGGAGGTCTCAGTTATATGTAAGAATAATAGGGTGGTTATGGAAGGGGATTTTAACTTTTCATCGACTGGCACTGCCACAGTCTTAAGGATCTGGATGGAGAGGAATTTGTTAAGTCTGTACAAGAAAATTTTCTGATTCAGTATGTGGATGTACCCACAAGAGGTGTAAAACTTGAGCTGCTCTTGGGAAATAAGGCAGGGCAGGTGACAGATGTCAGCAGGGGAACACTTTGGGTGGAGTGACCATAATTCGATTAGTTTTAAAACAGTGATAAAAATGGATACACCGGAGCTAAACATTAGAGTCCTAAGTTGGAGGGAGGCTAATTTTGACAGTGTTACACAAGAACTTTCAAAAGTTGATTGGAGGTGGATGTTCACAGGTAAAGGGATGGCTGGAAAATGGGAAGCCTTCAAAAATGAGATAACAAGAGTCCAGACACAATACATTCCTATTAAGGTGAAGGCAAGGCTGGTACGTTCAGGAATTACTGGATGACCAGAGAAATTGGGGTTTTGGTCAAGAATAAGAAGGAGGCTTATGTCAGGAATAGACAGTGGAGATCGAGTGAATCCTTAGAAAAGTATAAAGGCAGCAGGAGTATACTTAGGAGGGAAATCAGGAGGGCAAAAGTGGACATGAAATAGCTTTGGCAAATAGGGTTAAGGAGAATCCAAATAGATTCTACAAATACATTAAAGCCAAAAGGGTAACTAGGGAGAGAATAGGGCCCTTAAAGATCAGCAAGGCCACCTGTGTGTAGAACTGCAGGAGATGGGAAGATACTAAATGAGTATTTTGCATCAGAGTTTACTGTGGAGAAGGACATGGAAGATAGAGAACGTGGGCAAATAAACAGCGGCATCTTGAAAAATGTCCCTAATACAGAGGCGGTGGTGCTGGGCGTCTTAAAACACATAAAGGTAGGTAAATCCCCAGGACCTGATCAGGTGTACCCTAGAACTCTGTGGGAAGCGAGAGCAGAGATTGTTCGGCCCCTTGCCAAGATATTTGTGTCATTGGTAGCCACAGGCAAGGTGCCAGAAGACTGGAAGTTGGCTAACGTGGTGTCACTATTTAAGAAAGGTGGTAAGGAAATGCCAGGGAACTATAGACTGGTGAGCCTGCCATCAGTGGTGGGCAAGTTGTTGGAGGGAATCCTGAGAGACAGGATTTACATGTATTTGGAAAGGCAAGACCTGACTGGGGATCATCAACAGGACTTTGTGTGTGGGAAATTGTATCTTGCTAATTTGATTGATTTTTTGAATAAGAAACAAAGAAGATTGATGAGGTCAGAGCAGTGGATGTGATCTGTATGGACGTCAGTAAGGCATTCAACAAGGTTTTTCATGGTAGACTGGTTAGCAAGGTTAGATCACACCGAATATAGGGAGAACTAGCTCAAAGTTAGAAGACAGAGCATGGTGGTGGAGGGTTGCTTTTCAGACTGGAGGCCTGTGACCAGCGGTGTGCCACAAGGATCGGTGCTCGGTCCACCGCTTTTCATCATTTATATAAATGACCTGCATGTGAATATAGGAGGTATGGGTAGTAAGTTTGCAGATGACACCAAAATTGGTGATGTGGTGGACAACAAAGAAAGTTACCTCAGAGTACAACGGGATCTTGATCAGACAGGCCAATGGACCGAGGAGCAGCAGTTGGAGTTTAATTTAGATAATTTAGGTGCTGTATTTTGGAAAGGCAAATCAGGGTAGGACTTACATGCTTAATGGTAAGGTCCTGGGGAGTGCTGCTGAACAGAGACCTGGGAGTGCAGGTTCATAGTTCCTTGAAAGTGGAGTCACGGGTAGACAGGGTAGTGAAGAAAGTATTTGGTATGTTTGCCTTTATTGGTCAGTGCATTGAATGTAGGAGTTGGGAGATCATTTTGCAGCTGTACAGGACATTGGTTTGTCCACTTTTGGAATGCTGCATTCACTTCTCCCTACTGTAGGAAGGATGTTGCAAAACTTAAAAGAGTTCCGAATGGATTTACAAGGATATTGCCAGGGTTGGAGTGTTTGAGCTATAGGAAGAGGCTGAATAGGCTGAGGCTATCTTCCCTGGAGCGTCAGAGGCTGAGGGATGACCTTAAAGAAATTTATAAAATCATGAGGGGCACAGATAGGGTGAATAGCCGAGGTCCTTTCCCCAAGGTAGTGGTGTCCAAAACTAGAGGGCATGGATTTAAGGTGAGAGGGAAGATTAAAAGGGAATCAAGGGGCAACTTTTTCACGCAGAGGGTGGTGCATGTATGGAACGAGCTGCCAGAGGAAGTGGTAGAGGCTGGTACAATTACAACATTTGAAGGGCATCTGGATGGGTATATGAATAGGAAGAGTTTACAGGGATATGGGCCAAATGCTGGCAAATGGGACTGGATTAATTTAGGATATCTGGTCGGCATGGACAAGTTGGACTGAAGGGTCTGTTTCCAAGCAGACTCTATTTCAAGGCCTTTGCTGTTTTCTCAGCAAATATCAGCAATGCTGCAGCTATAGAGTCATTAGAAATCTATAGCACAGGAAAAGGTCCTTGTGCCCATTGAGTCTGTGCTGGTAAAAAAACAACCGCCTAGATATTCTCATCCCATTTTCCAGCATTTGGCCCATGGCCTTGTATGCCTTGCCATCACAAGTGCTCCTCTTAATGATTTGTAAATGTTATGAGAGTTTCTGCCTCTACCATGCTGATAGGCAGTGAGTTCCAGATTCCTACCACCTTCTGGGTGAAAAAGATTTTCCTCACATTTCTTCTAAACCTCCTGCCCCTTACCTTAGTACAATGAGGCCTGGTCATTGACCATTCCACCGAGGGGAAAAGTTCCTTCCCATCTACTCTGTCTGTGCCCCGCATAATCTTATACATCTCAGTCATGTCTCCTCTCAATCTCCTCTGCTCCTGGAAAAACAACCCCAGTTTGCCCAATCCCTCTTCATAATGGAATCTTTCCAGCCCAGGCAACATCCTGATAAATCTCTCTGCACCCTCTCCAGAGCTATCAAATCTCTCTGAAAATGTGGATTCCAGAACTACACACAGTACTCTAGCTGCGGCATAAATAAACATTTTAAACAGTTCCAGCATCACCTCTGTGCTCATGAACTTTATACCTCAGCTCATAAAGGTAATATCCTGCAAGCCTTCTTTATTTATCTGTCCCGCTAGCTTATGGGATTGGTGGACATGCACATCAAGATCCCTCTGATCCTCAGTGTTTCCCAGGGCCCTTCCGTTCATCATGTATCCCCTTGCCTTGTTTGTCCTGCACAAGTTCGTCACCTCAAATTTATTCGGATTGAATTCCATTTGCCACTGATCAGCCCACCTGACCAGCCTGACTGTGTTCTCCTGTAAATTAAGGCTGTACTGCTCACTGTTTACCACCAATTTTCATATAATTATGAACTTACTGATCAACCCTCCTACATTCACGTCTAAATCATTTATATATTAATAGTTAGGGTCCTGACCCTGTTCCCTGTAGAAGCCCACTAGACACACGCTACAAGTCAGAAAAACACCCCTCAATCATCACCCTCTTCTTTCTAGAACATAGAATATAGAATATAGAACAGTACAGCACAGTTCAGGCACTTCGGCCCACGATGTTGTGCCAGTTCTGGATCCAATTCACCAAATTTCCTTGGATCCCATGGGGTCTCACCTTTCCTGTCAGTCTTCCATGTGGGATCCTTATCAACTGGGACAAAGCATGAGGCCAGACAATGGAACCCAGAAAGGAGGCACAAAGGGAATGCACACAGGTGACTAATTTACATTTGTGTGCGACCTGCTATGACCTCAGTTAAAAATTCCATTCAGAATGTTTGTATCCTGGTGACCTTTGTTTCTGCATAGTTGCTAAACAAATGCTGAGGTAGCCAACGGTACCAGGGAAGCTGAATGGTGGGTTTGCGGTGACAGTTCCTGGTATTATACTCCAGTTCGTTCACTGCAGACAGTCCCAGGGAGAAGGAGATTGCAGAGACTGCTTCCTTTCTTAATTCCCCTTTCTCCACTTCCCTCTCGTCTTCTTGCTCATGTTCCTACTCCTCAGCTGCCTCAACTGTACAGGTCATTTTAAATCCTTTCTGGGGATGAGGGTGTCACTGGCACAACTAATGGAAGTTGCCTGTCCTTAGCACTCTTGAAGGCAGTGGTGAGCTACCTTCTTGAACTGCTGTAACCCATGTGGTGAAAGGAACATTGCAATGCTGTTAGGAAAGGGAAGTTCCAGGATTTTGGTCCAGCAACAGTGTGGGAATGCTGATATGATTCCAACTCAGGATGGTGTGTGGTTTGGAGGGGAGCTTGCATCTGATGGGTGTTGGCCATGTAATTTATTGAAACAAACAAGATTCTTAGATGACTGGTTAAGGTGGCTACAGAAAGGTTGTTTTCCCTTGTGGGACAGTCTAGAACCAAAGGGCATTGTCTCAGAAATAAAGGGTCACACATTTACGTCAGAGACGAGAAGGAATTTCTTCCGTCTAGTGAATCTGTGAAATTCTTGACCACCAAAGGCTTTTGAGGTGAGGTCGTTAAATACATTCGAGGCTGAGGTAGACAGGTTTTTAATCAGTAAGGGAATCAAGGATTAAGTGGAAAAAGCAAGAGAGCGGAGTTGAGGATTAATCAGATCAACTGTGACATCATTGAATGATGGAGCAGTTTCAATGGGCTGAATGGCCTACTTCTTCTCCAAATGTCGTATGGTCTTATGGTCTTATTTGGTGCTCTTGGCACACAAACAGAATGCATCTTGATTACTGCCAAAGAGCAAACATTGACCCGCATGATTTGCCACCTATAGTCTTTGGATATTAATTCTTTTCAGTTCTGGCTAATGGATGCATTAACCTGCAATTCCCAGAAAGTGTTGTGCCTGCAGGCAGTGGCGCTCTGCACCACAGGCAAGCCTGCCGTAGCCGACAATCATCATGATGCTGTGTTATTGTCCTCACCCTGACTTGTGCCTTATATCGGCTTCGGAGAGTCAGGAATTGAGATACTTGCTGCAGGATTCCCAGTCTCCGACCTGCTCTCATAGCCACTGCATTTACTTGGCTAGTCCAGCTCAGTTTCTGGTCAATAGCAAGCCCCAAGTTGTTGTTAGTGAAGGTTTCAGATATAGTAACACCATTGAATGTCAAAGGGGCAACGGTTAGATTTTCTTTTGTTGGAGATGGTCATTGACTGGCATTTATGTGGCGTGAATGTTACTTGCTATGTGTCAGTCTCAGCCTGGATAATATCAGATCTCGCTGCATTTGGACATGGATGGACTCAGTATCTGAGGGGTCACGAATGGCTGATTTTTTTTACTCACTCATGGGATGTGGGCAGCATTTATTGTCCATCTCTCGTTACCCTCAAGAAAGTGGCGATGAGCTGCCTTCTTGAGCCACTTCAATCTATTGGTTCAATCCCGCAATGCCACTATGGAAGGGAGTTCCAGAATTTTGACCCAAAGGTCCTGAAGGAACAGCGAAATATTTACAATTCACGATAGCAAGTGGTTTGAAGGGGAACTTGCAGGTGGCGCTGTTCCCATGTATCTGCAGCCCTTCCCCTTCCGGATGGCAGTTGTTGGGAATTTAGAAAATGCTGTCTAAGCAGTCTTGGTGAATTCTGCACTGCATCTTGTAGATGGTACACACTGCTACAACTGGACATCAGTGGCGGAGGGAGTGAATGTTTATGGATGTGGTATCAATCAAGTGGGCTGCTTTGTCCTGAATGGTATCAAGCTTAGTCATGGAATCATAGAGTTGTATAGCACGGAAACAGATCCTTGAATCCAACTCATCCATGGTGACCAGATACCCTAAATTAATCTAGTCCCATTTGCTAGCATTTGCAAGCATATCCCTCTAAATCCTTCCTTTTCGTGTACCAAACCAGATGCCTTTTAAATGTTGTAATTGTACCTGTCTCCACCACTTCCTCTAGCAGCCCATTCTACACACGCACCACCCTCTGCGTGAAAATGTTGCCCCTTAGGTCCCTTTTATATCTTTCCCCTGTCATCTTAAATCTATGCCCTCTAGTTTTGGAGTCCTCTACCCTGGGAAAAAGTCCTTGGCTCTTCACCCTATTCGTGCCCCTTATGATTTTATAAACCTCATTAAGGTCACTCCTCAGCCTCCAATGCTCCAGGGAAAATAGCCCCAGCCTATTCAGCCTCTCCCTATGGCTCAAACCCAAGTTTCTTGAGTGTTGTTAAGCTGCACCCATGCAGGTGAGTGGGGTGTATTCCATCACACTACTGACTTCTGCCTTTGAGATGGTAGACACGATATAGGGAGTCATTTGCTACAGTTATTTTCTACCCTCTTGACCTGCTCTTGTAGCCACAATATTTATCTAGATATTCCAGTTCAATTTCTGTTGAGTGGTAAGTTTCAGGATCTTGATGACAGAGGATTCAGCATGCAAATACCATTAAATATCAAGGATTGATGGTTAGATTCTGTCTTGTTGTACGTGGTCATTGCTTCACAGTTGTATGGTGCGAATGTTATTTGCCACTTGTCAGCGAAGGCCTGGAGAAAAGGACTATTGTCAACATCTTCAACCCTCAAACATTACCACCTAAGACAATAGACACATCGGAGTGCCACAATTTGCTTGTTCCTTGCCAAGCCACATAACATCCTAACTTGGAACCATGTTGCCTTCACTAGCACTGGGTTCAAGAAAGCAGCTAACCATTATCCTCTCCAGGGCCCAGCTACTTTTTGGCCTAGCCAGTGATGCCTACATCCTGTAAAAGAACAAATCCAAGAAGAAATATTGTTGGGATTCAAGTTTGCCTGTAGCACAAGAACAGGCAGCATTGTCAGCAGTGTAAATGTAAACAGAAAGTCACAAAGAGATATGGATGGATTAAGTGAAGAGACAAAGCTGTGGCAATTGGATTTCAAGAGTCAATTATGAATTCATTCTCTTTAGACTTGAACTGCATAGCTGAGAGTATTTTTCAAATGTTCAGAAATTAGAAACAGTGGCTGTCAAAAGGGACTTGCGGGACAATGCATAAGTAATTAAAATGTCATGAACACACAAGAAATGATCATAAAAGCTGTTAAAATCCTAGTTTTTACTTCAAGAGGATTAGCATGTGAGAGGTTAGCTGTCATACAACAGCTCATCAAAGTCCTGATGAAATTACAACTGGAGTTCTGTGAGCAGTTCTTAGTACCAATCTACAGAGCTCTGCAGTGTAGGATTATTAAAATGATACGGGACTTCAACTGTGAGGGAAAAAAACACAATCTAGTCTCATATCCTCTGAAATTTGAAAGGTTAAGGATGATTTGCTCAAAGTTTTGAAGAAATGAAGAGGAATTCATGATGGCAACTAGTTCTGCTAGTTGGGGAGGCCATGGCGGGGGGAGGCACAGTCAAAAGTGAGATCTCTCAAGATTGAAATTAGAAACAGATGAGGGAGGAGTTTGGAGCTTCCTTTCATAAATGAATGTTGATGCTGGGTCACTTAACACTTTTAAATCTGAGATTGATAGATTCCTGTTAACCAACGGTGAGAGGGGATGTGGGGAAAGGTGAGTATATGGGTAGGTGACTGATGAGCTAGAACCTACTGAATGGTGGGGCACAGAGTTGAGGGGTCAAATGATCTCCACCTGTCAGGTTCCCACTCCATCTGCTACTTTTCGTATTGAAACACTCAAATATTCCATTTGGAAATGCAGCAATAGTTTGTGGGTCATGTTGTATCTTAAATGCAGTTAAAAAAAATGTCCCAATACCCTTCCCAGGAACATTATTGGACAAACTGTGGCACCAAACCATGAAAAGACACAGTAGCAGAGCTGACCAGAAGGATAGCTGAAAGTGGCAGGTTTTAAGCAGCATCTTAAGGGGGGTGGGGAGGCAGTGTGGTTTATGAAGGGCATTCCAGAGTTTAATGTTCAGGCAACTGAACAGCCAATGGCGAACGTCAAGAGGCTAGAATTACAGAAGTGCTGAATTCTCAGAGGGTCACGCAGCTGGCAGTGACAGGAAGGGCTGCGCCAGTGCACCCAATGATTATTCAGTTGTATGTGGAAAAAAAAAGCCCGAATTCTCAGCCAAAATAACTGCGTCAGACAAGGTTCTGCATTATGGTTCTATTTGGGTAATACAGAGTGGGATGTACTGTACAGTCAGAATGAATGTGCAGTACCACCAGAACATGTTACATCGGGGGCTTTCCTGCACCTAATTGCATCAGACTGAGAACTGGTGGTTTCACACTGTTTGATACTATCCTCCAATTGAATCCTCCTGTACTTTCACAATGATTCCGATTTGAAACTTCTTCAACTGACGCTCAAATGACCATACAATCCCAGCCGCAAGTACTAAGTGTGCATGAAATATGATCCAAATCAGCATGAGGAGTGAGCTAATATGACTGGCCTATGTAGCTACATCGTCAATGTCTGCATGATTCAATGTGCATAGCTTTCTCTCCCGTGGAAATTGATTTCATTGAACTTGAATCCCATGTTCCAGGAAAAAAAACTCCTAATTAAAATTATTTCTGCCCATTTCAGTCTGTGGGTGAGTTGTGAGGAGGATACAAGGAGGCTTCAAGATGATTTAGACAAGTTGAATGTGTGGACAAACACATAGCAGCTGCAGTTGTGAATAATTGTGAACTTCTACACTTTGGTGTGAAAAGCAGGAAGGAAGAATATCATTTGAATGGTGATATATGGCAATGGAAGCATTGATGTACAAAGGGATCTGGGTGTCCTCGTACACAAGTCAATGAAAGTAGATAGGCAGGTGCAGCATGCAATTAGGAAGGCATATTATGTATTGGCCTTCACTGCAACATGATTTGAATTCAGAAGTAGAAATGTCTTAACTGCAATTATATCAGGCTTTGGCGAGACCACACCTGGAATAAAGCATAAAAACCGAAAGAACTGTGGATGCTGTAAATCACAGATGCTGCCAGACCTGCTGAGCTTTTCCAGAATCTTATGTTTTTGTTCCTGGAGTAACGCATGTTGCTTTGGTCTCCCTACCTAAGAATACTTGCCATAGAGGGAGTGCAATGGAGGTTCACTAAGCTGATACTAGGGATGGCAGGGCTGTCCTACGGGGAAAGATTGCTTCGACTGGGCCTTTATTCATTGGAGTTTAGAAGGCTGGGCATGGATCTAATTGAAGCGCACAAAATTCTAGGAGAGCTAGACTAGATGGGAGTCTAGAACGAGGGGACGCAGTCTCAGATTATGGGGTAAACCATTTATCATGAAATGAGAAGACCTTTCTTCACTCAAAGGGTACTGCACCTGTGGAATTCTCTACTATAGAAGGCTGTGAAGGCCAAGTCACTGAATACATTCAAGGCAGAGGAAGTTTTCTTTTAGATTTTAAAGGTATCAAGTGGTATGGGGAGACAGCTGGAATCGATGATCAACCATGATCAAACTGAATGATGGTACTGGCTCAAAGGGCTAAATGTTGGGCTACTGCTGCTCCTAGTTTCTATGTGTCCTCTTCTTGCCTATTACTGATTGGATGGACCACATTTTATTTTTAAATTGATATATTGTGAATCACCAACAGATGGCATCAATGTTCTCCAATGCTGTCAAACTCACAGACATTGAACAGAAGCGCTTGAATTACAGAGATAGTAGAAACTGCAGATGCTGGAGAATCTGAGACAACAAGGTGTACAAATTTCTGAAGAAGGGTCTAGGCCTGAAACATCAGCTTTCCTGCTCCTCTGATGCTGCTTGGCCTGCTGTGTTCATCCAGCTCTACACCTTGTTATCTCACTTGAATTACAGATCTGTGGCAGTCTTTTTGCATTCCGCATGGCCACAACATGCATCTAGATAACGCCTTGAACACAGTAAAACGTCCCAAAATTCAGCCAAGACCCAATACCATATTAGGAGAAAAACAAAAAGTAATCTGAAATATAAACACATAATTCTGGAAATACTCCCCAGGTCAGACAGCATCTGTGAAGAGAGAAAAATAAGAGTTGATAGTTCACATGGTGATTCTTTTCCCATAAGACATTAGTAGGGGGTGGATAAATGTTGGGTTTTAGGAGGGACCAAACGGTAGAAAGAGAATTGGGAATTTTTGGGAATTTTCAGGAATTCCAGATCTTAGGTCTGTGGCATTACAAGAAAATTCCCACTCAACCTTGATTTGCTTGGATCTTCAAACTTTGGAAATTTTGACAAAAAAAATCAAGTTTCCTCCACTCTCGGATTTTTGGAAGCTCTGTACTTTCTCCAGTTCTCTTGTGAGCAACCATGCTCACTGTCAGGTGCTTTCCTATGCAACCATAGTATGTACAAGGAATGGCCATTTGCCCTTCACCACACAGATGTCCCCAGGCCAAACCAATCTTTATGTGTCATATAGCAACTTCAAGCACTCCCCACCAACTTAATACACCGGGTTAACCGAATACGGTGCAGTTCCTGTCTATTGGGAAAAACTAACAAGAATTAAGGTGTTTTTTTGTTGGTCATCTCTGTCCTATCTGAAAATGGTATGACTGTGTCAGCCTGATATGCCCCTCACAGTTTGTATGGCCCTCAGATTCCTAGGGAATTCTTTCAGGGATTCTGACAGGAGACTGACAGCATTGATGGGGAGCCAGTTACTCTTGGTCTCCACTAACTCTGATGGGATTTCTAAGGAAGGTTTTGATTTTACAGTGGGAAGTCAGTGTACCCAGTAAGGTCAGCTTACCCATAAGGCTGGCTTCAGGGAGTCAGACTGCTAAGCAGGATGAACCTTGTAAAGAATTGACGTCAACGCGGAGCCCGGACAGCCCCACTTTTTCCAGAGGCTGATTAGAGCAGTTCTAGTATCTGCAGGCTGGAGGCTTAGACAACCCCTCATGCACATGTGCACCAAAGAGACATTTACACTCATATATCCCATGTTGCCTCAATGATGCGAGATCAGTTTGAGGAACACTGTTGGACACATTTTTAAACCAGCAAGGAAGTAGCTAAAGCTTTAGAATGCATGCATATAAATTCAACAGGGGAAGTATTGTGCTAGAGTCGTAGGAAATTGAACAGGAGGAGATCATTTGTTCCTTGAGCCTGCTCCCAAAGTTAGCTAGATCATTAGTGATCTTCCAACTCAACTCCACTTTCCAGCACTATCCTTGTATCCCTTGGTATGTTTAATATCCAGACATTTATCAATCTCAGCCTTGACTATACTCAACTACATTGATCTCTGGGGTAGAGAGTTACAAAGATTTGCCATCTTGGAAATTGTACCCCTCGCCTCTTTCTAGTTCCCCCAGTAAGGGAAGACATCCGTTCTCCATTTACCTTTTCTAGCACTTTAAGAATTGAATTAATTTCAATGTGATCACCTCACATTGTTTTGAATTCTAGAAAATCGCAAGCCCAGTCTCCTCCATCTCTCTTCACAGGATAATCTCACATCCCAGGAATCATTTTGGTTAATCTTTGTTGCACTCCCTCTGGAAAATGTATTTTTACATCACTAACAAGATTTATAGTGTACACAATATTACCATCGTGATGATCACTGCTCTATACAATAGCAGCAAGACATCTTCACTCCTCTTCTCAAACCTTCTTCCAATAAAGGCCAACATGTGATTTGCCTTGCCAATTGCTTGCTGCACCTTTCAGTACCATAAGATTGAAGATACCCAGCTCTCTTTACAAATCAACTTTTTTCCATTTCTCACTGTGTAGGAAATAGTCTGCATTTCTGTTTATCCTACCAAGGTGAATTTGCAAACGTAACTCATTTCATCAATAGGGAGATGGTGCTAATCAAGCAAATTATAAGTACTGCAGTTTTATGTCAGTGATAAGAAACATACTCGAACTAAAAGATCAGAAAAAAAATCTACAGGCAAAGAATACAATAAAACATTATCACCTTGGCTTTCTGAAAGGAAAGTCTTGTTTAATTAAGTATACTAAATATTTGGAGAACTAACAGCAAGAGTGGACAAGAGCAGTAAATGGATGTGGTTAATTTGGAGTTTCAGAAGATCTATGATAAGATGCCATTTAAGAGACTTATACCAAGGGTTAGAGGAGGTGGAATTGGAGTCAGATAGCACAATGGATTGAAAGATGACAGCAAAAAAAAAATGAAAGTTTAAGAAAGTTTCTTGGACTTCCAGAAAGTGAGAAGTGAGAAAGGATTCATGCTGGGTCCACATATTGCTAACCATTTGCATGAATGATTTGGTCTCAGAATTGAGGGGAGTTTGTAAGTTGATACTGTGCAAACCTGAAGTACAGGAAGACATGAACAGGCTTGAAGAGTGGGCAGATAGAAAACAAATTAAATTCCGTGCATCGGAGAGTCTGTTTAATTCCAGTCCCAGGAAGAAGGCGGCCACTTCTTTTGTGGGAATAATAACTAAATGTGATGATAGAACAAAGAGATCTGGGAGCACAGAGGCATGAAATACTAATAGATGACAAAAAGTGCTACAACTTGTTGGTTCATTTTCACAGAAGTGCCACCCAAAAACATGGAGAGTTAAATTTTATGTAGAAACATTTAGAATACTGTGTGGTGTCGGACTGCTGGCCTTGTAACAGGGAAACGTTGAAACAAGAATATTACCAGCATTAAGTAAATGGGCCTATCGTAATAGTGAGCAGCCTGGAGTTCTTCACTTTATAGAAGATGATGGCTTAAGTATAGAGGGAGTTCGACTGTGGGTATGCTTGATTTGAAAAATAGACTAGTAAGAGGACAGATCAATGGCAAGTAGATGGAATTATGTTGCAGACCAGTCATGACTGAATTGAATAGCAAATAGGGTTAAGGTGTGAATAGAGTCATGAGAGTTGTACAGCATGGAAACAGTCCCTTCGGTCCAACTTGTACATGCTGACCAGACATCCTAAATTAATCTAATCCTACTTGCCAGCATTTGGCCCATATCCCTCTAAATCCTTCCTATTCATGTACCCACCCAAATGCCTTTTAAATGTAACTGTACTAGCCTCCACCAAATCCTCTGGCAGTTCATTCTATACATGCACCACCCTCTGCGTGAAAAGTTGCCCCTTAGGTCCCTTTCACATCTTTCCCGTCTCACCTTAAACCTATGCCCCCAAGTTTTGGATTCCCCTACCCTTGGGAAAAGACCTTGGCTTTCACACAATTCATGTCCCTCATGGTTTTATCACATTCTATAAGATTACCTCTGAGCTTCCGATGCTCCAGTGAAAATAACCCCAGCCTAATCAGCTTCTCCCCATAAGTCAAACCCTCCAACCCTGGCAACATCCTTCTAAATCTTTTCTGAACCCTTTCAAGTTTCATTTTCTATTTGAGAAAACACATCCATTTGAGGATGAGACTATAATAGAGAAAATATAAGAAAGAGTTTAGCAGAAATTAATCTGCACAAAGTCATATAGAGAGATTAAGGCAAATATCACAGTATTGCATTTGAAGGAGAGGCTTGATGCACACAAAGGGGACTAACTAATACAGACAGGAGATAGCGGGAAGCGTAAAGCATGAGGAAACTCATATAATGTACAAGCACAGGAATAGTGCAATTAGGAGAAGTGACCAGTTTCTGTGCTGTAAAATCTAAAAGTAATGTGCCTGCTGCACTGTTCTAATCAAACTCTGGGCAAAACTTAAATGAAGTAAAGACTTACACATGTATTCGTGACCTGAGGATGTTGCAAGGTACTTTGCAGCTTTTGACCTCTTCACTGAGGTGGGCAGAGGTTTTTTTTGCCTGTTTGTTTTTAAACCGTCTGTTTGTCTAATAAAAACTAATGGAAGGGTTTCAACACAATTTGGTACATAGATAGGATATGACCCAAGAATGCGATTTGAGTCACCTTCCTGTGCTGTCTTGTTCCATGCGCAGGCTATGTGATCATTCACTGGCCTCTGAGAATTACTGCAATGCCTTCAATGTAAACCAATATTTTGGAATTGGCGATGGTTATTGTTGTGCAAACACTTCGGGATCCTGGAGCAATCGTGCAATGATGTCATGGACCTGCACATCACTGAATGTAAATACCACTGTGTAGGAAGTATCAGAACACTCTAGAATGAGAGAGAGAGAATCTTGAAAGTATATGGACAGGAACATACAAAGGAAGTAGATTAGTCCATACCTAATGGAACTATAAAATCAAAGCCTTGTAAATTTATGATCACCATGTCTAGTAGTACTTGGCACTACTGTATAATAAGTAGTGATACTTTGAAACCTAATTCTAATAACAGGCTTGGGCCTTTCCATCTCCTCAACCAGTTTGTCTTGGAACCTAAGACGTAGCATGGCATCAAACCACAGGATAAAAGACTTTGTTCCCCTGCAGAGGGCAGATCAGGAGGGAGACAGACCGAAAATGGTAAACTTCCCTGAGGCTGTAAAAATGTTGATTCTTACTAAAGGCTAATGTGTTCTGAATAAACAGGGGATGAAAAGAAAACTATATTTTGTAGGCCAGATCCATTTACACCCACAGTTTCTGGGGGGCTAAGTCCTGACCTGACTTATTACACCTGGGATAGCTGAGTCGTAACTGAGATCAGGACTTCACCCTGAGACTAGAAAGAAAAGCAAAGGGAAAATCATCCCTTGCTGCCATCTTTGGAATAACCTGGGCAGGAACAGGTCATAAGACTGCACCCATCAGCGTGTGTGGAGAAAACAAAGGAGGAAATGCCACTTTCCAAAAAAGACTCACTTAGCCTGAAGCTAAATTTCACATAAGATACAAAATTAGAAATCAAGATTTCGCAATGCTCTCAACCATTTCAGTTTGGTCAATTAAGATATCCCATTAGAGTCAAAGACTCTGTGGATATTCTAATCAATACTGATACTGAAACTTTGAACAACTGTCTGGAACATTTCATATTAGCACCCTCATATCCACCCTCATGTTATTTTTTTAGGTTGGCTGATACTTGTAAGGCTAGATGCCCTGTCTACCACTAACTCTTTCTATTTATCCAGGCTACGGACTGGCACTGATTCAAACTAACCACCAGCACATGTGATTGGCTGCTTATATGGTGACAAGGTTCCCAGAGCAGGTGCATTCTGGTACGGAGGTAAAGCTGCCACGACCTGAGGTGCACTGTAGTTCTGAAGTTCTCCCTATTGTCATAGCTAAATTATACAGAATACTGGTCATTACCTCATTGCTGTTGGTGGGAGTTTAACATGTGCAAATTGGTTGCTGCAATTTTTTTACATTACAACAGAGACTACACTTCAAAAGTGCTACTTTGGGACATTCTGAGGTTACGAAAGCTTTTATATCAACATAAATCTTTTTTGCTGCTTGAGACAAAGGAGCCAAAGTCAACCTTCCCTCCTGATTAATTGAAAATGCTAAGCGTTTGGAGCATGATCTGGTTGGATTCCACAAGTGTGGAGTCCAAATCTGCTGAAAGGCCTTAGAAACGTTTACCTGTGATACAGCAATGTAACTTTTTTTTTTAACTTGGCCATATGGTTAAGTACCACATAGCTGGACGTCTGTGAAAATTTGTTGTCATCTTTGGCATTACGTCAGAACAACTGACCTCAATGCATTCCCAGTATCGGCTAGGAAATTCCTCATTTGGTCATGGTGCTGCTGGAATTGTGGTGAGTTGGGACTTCCCAGCTGATGCTGACCTGGTCCCAGTTGCACGGTTATTAGCACTAAACCAAAAAAAAAAAGGGATGGATTGCCAGCAACATTTAAGCAGGCCCAGGAACACCCGACCTGCAGGTGGGATAAGTCCCACCTTTTTTTCTCTGTATTCTGTAATGGTATGTAAGTGTAACAGGCAAGTCCAGCATTGGTTCCATATCTCTTGAACTGAGTGGTTTCCTCGGCCATCTCAGAAGGCAGCTAAGAGTCAATCACATTGCTGTGGGTCTGGAGTCAAAAGCAAGTTAGACCAGGAAAAGCTGACAAAGGTCCTTACAGAAAGGGCATTAGTGAACCAGCTAGTTTTTTTTAACAGCAATCAATGATTGTTTCATATTATTATCGTTGATAAAAGTAGTTTTTGGTCTCACATCTATTAAATTAATTTAAACACCACCAGCTACCACAGTAGGATTTGAACTATCAACCCCAGAGCAATTCTCTGGGTCTCTGGATAACTACGTCAGTGACTTTACCACTATCCGGGAACCTCGTAGTCACACAAGTACCCAGTCAGAGATAATAAGAACTGCGGATGCTGGAGAATCTGAGATAACAAGGCGTAGAGCTGGATGAACACAGCAGGCCAGGCAGCATCAGAAGAACAGGAAAGCTGACATTTTGGGTCGGGCCCCGTCTTCAGAAATGGGGAGGGGTAAGGGGGCCCTGAAATAAATAGAGGAGGGGAGAGTTCGGGCTGGGGAAGGTGGGTGGGATGGTGTTAGGTGAGTGCAGGTAGGCAGTGGTGGGGATTGGTCAGTGAAGTTGGAGGAGCAGATAGGTGGGAGAGAAGACGGACAGGTCAAGGAGGCCGGGATGAGGTCGGGAGTGGGGAGATTTTGAAGCTAGTAAAGTCCACATTGAGACCATCGGGTTGTAGGCTCCCAAGACGGAATATTAGGTGCTGCTCCTCCAGTTTCCGGGTGGCGTAGTTGTGACACGGGAGGAGGCTCAGGATGGACACGTCCCACTCCTTGGACGACATGTCCATCCTGGGCCTCCTCCAGTGTCACAATGACGCCACCTGGAAACTAGCCCTCCCACTTCTCTCCCACCTATCCGCTCCTCCCACCTCACTGACCAATCCCTACCACTGCCTACTGCACTCACCTATCGCCATCCCACCTACCTTCCCCAGCCCGAACTCCCCCCTCTATTTATTTCAGAGCCCCCTTCCCCTCCCCCATTTCTTAAGAAGGGTCCTGACCCCAAACGTCAGCTTTCCTGCCCCTCTGCTGCTGCCTAGCCTGCTGTGTTCCTCCAGCTGCACACTGTGTTATCAACTACCCAGTCAATGTGCTGGTGGCCAGTTTGAATCTGTACCAGTCCCTACATCTGTGTGCAGCACTTTCTTGCTTTGCTAAGGCAGTGGGTTTGGGAGTGGAGTAGAGGGGAAATGGGAACAGTGGGTGTTTAACACAGTAGGTCTGACTAAAGAAGAGATCTTTTTGATCTGAAATGATGCTTACCAATGCTGTTTGTTACCAGTGCTCTGAGATGGATTGAAATGCAGAGTGGGCCCTGACGAATGGTGAGCATCATCTGATCTGGGGGTTGGGTAGAGAATTCTACTAAAAATTAGCCCACCTCTCTCCATCTCCCAATACCATGCGTGATGCTGGAAAGTTAGGAACGTCCAGGTTTATTATTACGCGAAAAAAATTTCAGGATCTAATTGCCCTCTGCTAGTACATTATCGATGTATTCAATCCTATTAAATCTGATCAGCACCTCTAGCAATAATGTTAGAGCTGGTTGGTCAAGAATCGGCTAAGATTTTGATAGTTGCTCCTTGGCAACATTCACCGGATCTGGCAAAGTCACAGAGTTCAGCACTTGGGGCTGCTCGGAGCCCAAAGAATCATCAGCATGAGTTCTGAATTTGGTCGTTTGCCTCGTGACGCTGTTTATAGCCCACTCCTCTTCACTCTAGCCCCATGCTATTTTATATACTGGTACATATTGGTCTATTGACTGTCATAGTCCATTACACCAAACAACTTTGTGGGGCAATGGAAGCCATTTGGTTAGTTGTATCTTCAACAATCCTTCACGTGAATTGTCAAAAATATCTTCCACTGTCTTGTTTCGTTCTTGTAGCCTTGTACCTGCAAATGTTTATTCAATTACTCTTTAAAATATTAATGGATTCAGATACAGATCATTCGCAATGGTTGATTGATATTTAGCAATACGCACAGTGTGAAGTTTCTTTCGGTAAATGCTCTGTAAGCTCCAAGCAACAGCCAACAATTGCGTCCTCAACATATTTCAACTGGTGAGTTGCACCATTAGGAAACTGAGTTTTATTGATTGGCTTTGAAAATTACTTAAAACCGCTAAATGATTAAAGAAACCTTCAAAAGAGACACAGCTGGGGTAAGGATTTGGCCTAATTTTCCAATTTCTTATTTGGTTCCAATTAATTTGAGAACACAAATGTGCTTCAAAACCTTTCAGACTGCCTTCATCATATCAATTTTAAGTACTCTCTTCAAAATTAAGCCCGCAGTAGCATTCGTCACTGTGTGACAATAAGAATTCCCCAGCAGGGAATCTTCCCAGCCACATCTAAGCTGCAGAGGAGGAAGAAGGAGAAGTAAAAGAGAGTGGGTAGATTGTCAGGTACTCAGATGATGAATAAGTCCTGAGAGCAGGTTTCTTGATCCTATTCACTTCACAGAAGAAGTATCGATGCACTTCAAGGAAGTCTGCTACTGTTTAATACTCAACTGAATTTTTGTAACTTTCCTCTTGATTTTGGCCTATTTTTGTGCAGTCTTTCTCCACATTGTCTGTTAAGGCAGGACAATGAAATCAAGCACCAACTGTTCGTATTTCCAAGGATTATCTGACAGGAAGTATGCTTTACGGAGTAGCTGACATCTACCTGCAAAGTTCTCCTGACACTTAACTCTAGCCCCGAAATGTGGTCATCTAGATACCTGGCTATGAATTTTCCTTTCAGCTGGTTGAGTTTCAGTGCTACTTAGAACTTTAATTGGAACAGACATAAGAAACCAGTTTCCCAGTAACCATTGATTTTGGAGCTCAACTCCGCCCAATTTCTCATCAGTCAAATGTTCTACTTGAATCCCCACAATTTCCTCCCAACTAGAATATGCAATACATGCATCTAACGCGCACTCAATTACCAGTAATGAATCCTGCTGCTCTGCACATAGCAACTGGAATCCAAGATGATGACATTGGAAAAACGATCATGTCATTAAACAGTAGCATCACATCAGCTGTTTTTTACAAAACCTACATGATATTGTCAAAGTTCCAAACAAGTCAGAATGGACTCATGCATGCCCAGACTCTCTGTGCCACCGCACACTGCCCTCAAAGCGGCTGTGGTGGGAAGGAGAGACTGTCACACATCTCCTTCTGGAAAGGTGCCTTTGCAAAGAAGGTCTGGAGAGAGATGGAGTGGTTTTTGTTGAAGTTCGTCTTGAACAGCTTTGTGACACAGGACTCTGTGCATTACAGGCTGTGCCCGAAGATGCACTCTGAGACAACATTGACTATGCCCGGGGGACCATCAACTAAGTGAAAGATGCTCTTTAGTCTGCTTGATACTTGTTGATCCTCCATGCAAAGAGTTGACCTCGACCAACTGTTGCACACTGGCGCATTCCAAGGCCCAGGACTAGTTGCTGAGGGACACACTAAAGCTTGGGGAAGCTGCTGCCTTGGTGCTATGGGAAAGACCACCATCTAAGGTCTTTCTGTCAATGTACAATAGGGGTCCATTCAGTTATCACATCCTCTTGCTGCCTCAAACGCATGCAAACAGTGTCCTGTGTAGGTCAGAAATGCCTTTCGATTCTTACAACTGCAGGGAATTTCAGATTCGAATATTTGTTTTTCTTCGTATTCAGAGACAATACAGAACTGCTTTAGTACCTATGTATGTACATAAAGTTTTTTTTAACGAATAAAGTACATTTTTGCAATTAAAAAGTCTGTTTCTCTCTCCATGACAACATTGCTGCGTTTCTTCAGCATTTTCTGTTTTTGTTTCACATTTCCAACAACTGCAGTATTTCGCTTTAAGGTTGCTGCCTCAATTTTTTTAAAAAAATTCTTCTCTGGGTTGTCACTGAGAGGCCAGCATTTATTGCCCACCCATAATTGCCTCTGTGAAAACCTTCTTTTACCGCTGCTGCCTCCAAGGGTGGATGCTGGTAGGAAGGCAGTTCCAGGATATTGTTCCAGCAACAGTGAAGGAACAGTGTCAAGTCAGGATGGAACATGGGACCAGTTAGTGTCAAAGGAGACTGAGTGATTTGTTGCAGCACAACTTGTAACTAGTACTCACTGCTGCCACTGTGCAATGGTGGTGGAGGGTGGGAATATCCAAGGGAGTGGATGGGGTACTAATCAAGTGGGCAGCTTTGTCCTGGATGGTGTCAATTTTCTTGAATCTTGCACACTTATAGGCAAATGGATTAATCTTTTATGCTTGAATTGTTCTTCTGTAGTTTATGATTATTATGTTTTGGTCACTGCAACTTTTTTATTGCCTTCGTATTATTTCACTTGCTAATAAATTGGTCTCAGTAGTTTGACTCTTACAGCGCTGTTCTGCTTTCAGAAGGGAGAAAGGATTGAGGCGGAAATCCATAAACTGGGCTTGCATTTGATTTGATTTATTATTCTCACATGGTTTTGTTTTGTTTTGTGTGCAGTACAGGCAGATCATACCACACAAAGTGCATTCGGGTAATAGAACAGAGAGAAGAATTCAAGGTTACAGCTGCAGAGAAGGTGCACGAAGAGTGAGATCAACATTAGATTTGAAATTTGAAAGGTCCATTCAGAGGTCTAACAACGGAGGGGGAAAAGCTGTTCTTGAATCTGCGGGTACATGTGTTTAAGCCTTTGTACCTTCTACCTGACGAAAAAGGTTGGAAGAGATCATAACTGGGATGGGAGGGGTCTTTAATTATGTTGGCTGCCTTCCCAAGGCAGCGAGTAGAGATGGAGTCAATGGATGGGAGGTTGGCTTGCGTAATGGGCTGTTTCTTACAGTCCTGGGCAGAGCAGTTGCCGTACCGAGCTTTGATGCACCTGGATAGGATGCTTTTCATGGTGCATCTACAAAAAGTCTTTATGGACATGTTGAATTTCCTTAGCCTCCTGTGGAAGAAGAGGCGTTGTTGTTTCTAACACCAACAGGGACAAGGTTGGGTATTGGAATGCCCCATGGTGATGCATCAGTCTTTCGAAACTTTCCAAAAGGTGCTGCTCTTTTCAGACTGAGAGATCACAAGGCTCAAAGTGATTCAGAACATCATATGGGATGGCATTGGCGGGTATGTTTAAGGATAATCCAAACAGATTCTACAAGTTTATTAAGGTCAAAATAGCAACTAGAGAGAGAGAAGGGTCCCTTAAAGATCAAAGAGGTCATCTTTGTGTTGAACCTCAGTAGTTGGGAGAGATGTTAAATGAATATTTCACGTCAGTTTTTACTGTGGAGAAAGAAATAGAGTCTAGAGAACTCAGGGAAGTAAATATTGATGTTTTGAAAACAATTCTCAGAAGAGGAAGGACCGGAGGTCTTAGAGAACACAAAAGCGGAAAAATCTCTGGGACCTGATCAAGTTTATCCCGGAATGTTGTCGGAACTTAGGAAAGAAATTGTGGGGTTTTATTTGCATCGTCTATAACCATGGGTGAGATGCCAGAGGACTGGAGAGGGGAGCTAATATTGTGCCATTGTTTAAGAAAGGCTGTAATGAGAAGCCTAGCAGCTATAGACTTGTGAGTTTGACATCCGTGGTGGTTAAGTTGTTGGAGCAGATTCTGAAAGACAGGATTTACATGCATTTGGAGAGGCAAGGAATGATTAGGGATAGTCAGCATGGTTTTGTGCAAGGAAAATCATGTCTCACAAACTTGATTGAGTTTTTTGAGGAAGTAACCAAAACATTTGATGAGGGCTGGGCAGTAGACATTCTTACTTGGACTTTAGTAAAGCCTTTGATAAGCTTCTGCATGGTCGACTAATTAGTAAAGGTAGATAACATCGGATTCAGGGTGAGTTTGCCAATTGCATAGAAACTTGGCTTTATGGCAGGAGACAGAAAGTAGTGATGGAGGGTTGTTTATCGGACTGGAGACCTGTGACCTGCAGGTTTCCACAGGGATCTGTCCCGTGTTCACTTTTGTTTCTCATTGATATAAATGATTTGAATGAGAATATAGGAAGCATTGATAGGAAGTTTTCCGATGCTACCAAAATTGACGGTATAGTAGACTGTGGAGAAGGTTATCTCAGAGTACAATGGGATTTTGATCAGTTGGGTCAATGGACTGAACAGTGGCAGATAGAGTTTAATTTGGATAAATGTAAGATATTGCATTTTGTAACACAAACAAGGGCAGGACTTATACAATTAAAGATAGGGCCTTGGGTAGTGTTATAGAATAGAGAGACCTAAGTTCAGGTACATATTCTTTGAAATTTGCATCACATATAAATAGGCTGGTTAGGAAGGTGTTTTAGCAGGCTTGCCTTTATTGCTCAGATCTTTGAGTATAGAAGTTGGGATGTTATGTTGGGGGTCATACAGGACATTGCTGAGGCCTCTTCTGGAGCACTGTGTGCAGTTCTGGTTGCCTTGTTGGAGGAAGGACTTTATTAAACTGGAGAGGTTTCAGAAAAGATTTACCAGGATGTTTCCGGGAATGGAGAGTTTGAGTTATAAAAATAGGCTGTAACATTTTTCACTGGTGTGTAGGAGGTTGAGGGGTGACATTATGGAGGTTGATGAAATCATAAAAGGCACAGGTAAGATGATTAGCAAAGGTCTTTTCCTTAAGGTGGGCGAGTTCAAAACAAGGGGCATATTTTTAAGGTACAAGGAGAAAGATTTAAAAAGGACATGAGAAGTAACAATTTTACACAGAGCAGTGAGTATGAAGAATAAATTGCCAGAAGAACTGGTTGATGCAGGTACAGATGCAACTTCTAAAAGACATTTGGATAAGTACATGAATAAAAAAAGTTTTGGAGGGATAGGGGCCAAGCGCAGGCAGTGGGCCTAGTTTAGTTTGGGAAGATGGTCCACGTGGACTGGCTGGGCTAAAGGGTCAGTTGCCATGCTGTATTACTCATTACCGTATATGTCTCTATCCCCATTGACTAAACTTTTGCATTGGATGGCAAGGCTATGAGATGGGGAGACCAGCAGCCTCACCATTTTCAGATTGTACCAAATAAATCTCAATCACACGTAATGTAGCCTCTGCCTACTGTGTTGCCATTGCCTCTTCCTAGACCGGATGTAGATACAGTGCAATGTCAGTAAGATTGCAAAACCCCATGAAACACCTAGTATCTCCCTAAGGGTACCCATGAGCTACTGCTGCCATTATGCTCCTGCATCCAGGGAAAGTGCAAGAACATGGGAACTCATCGGGAATGAAGCTCACCGCTTTCATCTCTAAAATTCCACCCTTCTTATCTCAGCTTGAAAACTATCTTGATCAGAACTGGGAGTTTTCTGGCCATAGATATTATTTACCACATCATTCATTGCTGGCACTGTCCTATCAACAGCCATATAAACCATGTTCCAAGACTTTGTGTTTGGCAGTATTCTTCACGTGGCTGCATATCGTGCCTCTCTCAGTCTTTGCCAACTCAACCCATGCAGAATTAGCAGTCACTCTTTGTCACAAGGCTGCAATCTTGGTCAAAAGGGATAAAAACGGTTCTCTTGTCAAAGTAGATAAACAGCCCACATTCTGATGTTTTCCGATGACATTGAGCATTGCAATGGAATCATGGAGAATGTGCCAAGTTGTTCACAATTGCAAGATAAGTTTCTGCAGTACTCTGAACCCTGAGCGGATTGCATATATTTAATGACTCTTGGGTAGGAAGAAGATACACAGCTGCTGGAGGGCTTTAACAAATGCTGTAACAACTGTAGTTTAGGGGTGCACAAATTCCGCCAGCCATTACAATGTTTTGGCTCAGACAAAATTAGCCTGCAACCCGCATCTCACCCCATTCCTCCTCCACAACTCCCATTACAATGATCAGGGCCAGGTCTCAGACCTCGCTCATTTCTGGATCCACCAACTCCTTGACTATTTGTTCAGCGTGAAACCTTCAGTAATGATTGTGGAGTGTTCCCTGTGTCAATAAGAGATGCATTTGCAGGTTTTCTACTCAAGTATCTAATAGATGCAAATCCCTTGGAGGAGGGTGTGTGTGTGTATGTGTGTGTGTGTGTGTGTGTGTGTGTGCACCATATGCCCACATTCACTGAAAGTCTGGAATCTTCTGATTGGTTCACAGTGACACAAAGCAGGATGGCTTAAAGACTGAGGGAAGGAATTCATAGATTCTTGGATGTGGCAGTGGAGCTCTAAGTAGAAGAGATACGCAGGACAGTTGAGATACCCAGTTCCCTCTGAGGGTAAGACATCCTGGCCCTGTCCTCCATAGCAGCTGCTGCTGCTCTGTTCCATTTCTTGCCCAGTCCAAGAGGAACCTCTTACAAGTTGCATTTGGACAAATTGTATCGTAGCATTGTGTTTATGTTACTGAACTAGTGATCCAGTAGCCTCGATTAATGATCCTCTGACATGAGTCATATAAATATGGTGGCGACACTTAAATTCACTTCACTAGAGAAAGCTGCAATTGGTAAAAGAAACACCCAGCATTGGTAATGGTGAGTGTTAAATGCTGGCTTTAGTTAAAAGGCCATCTGTTTCTCTCAGGACCCATAGGGAAGGAAATCCAGCATCTTTACCTGGTCTGGACTATAAGTGACTCCCAGCTGGCCCACAGCACTCTGACTTGTTCTCAGCAGTCCACTGAAATAGCTTAGCAAGCCATGACATTGTGGATATGGATGGGGAAATAAATGCTGTGAATGAAGGAGAGCAGTGGTCCTCTTTTTTTACTCTTGGCGATTCCCATAAATGCTCTTTTTTTAGAGCAAGACCAGAGAGAATTTAAAGACTGAGTGGTTGTTCAAATGCTGTTGAAGTTTCGGAAAGTGCTCCTGAGGTCCAATTCACAGCTTCAGCAGAAACAACCATGAAATAGTGAATATCCCTTTAAATGGTGAGTATCTCTTTAAATGGCAAAATTAACATTGATGCCATGTCACTCCCAATCAACAGTTTGCTGTTAGGAGTCGTTTATTGGATGAGATATTGGCCACCATAATGTCACAATGCCTCATTAATAAACAGATAATGCAAGGTGAGATCTATTTTACAGGAAATAGCCAACAACCTGCAAACAAAATGTGAGTGTTGGGAAGCATGGACATAATGCCACTTTTATTAATGCACGACCCCACCCTAGTACATTCCTCAGCTATAAAGTCAGCATTTACAATGCATGTTCACAGAACATCCTCCTGTCTATTAAATTCCAGAGCAATGTTAGTCTTGACACCATCTTAAGAGAAAGGTTTGCATTTATACAGTGTCCCTCATCACATCCCAATAAGTTCTTTTACAATCAAAACTTTTTGCATTCGTGTAGGAAATGCAGCAGCCAATACGCACACAAAAGGATTCTAGGTACAGTAATGCAATCATGGCCAGAGAATCTACTCTAATGAGATTGACTGAGGGATAAATATTGGTCTGGACAGAGAGGAGAAGACTTCTAAATGTTGTCAAGGCGAACTTCAATGCCCATGTGAGAGGCCAAATAGTGCCTTAGTTTAGTTCTCATCCATTGACATTTACTAAAGAAATAGAGTATAGAAGTAGGTAAGAGTTGCTACAAATGTACAAGGCATTGGTGAGACCACATCAGTGTAAAAGTTAAGGCTGAAACATTTCCAGCAATCTTCAGCCAGAAATGCTTAATGGCTGATCCATCTCATCCTCCTCTAGTGGTCCTCAGCCTCATAAATACCAGTCTTCAGCCAATTCGATTCACTCCACATGCTATCAAGAAATGGTTGGAACCACTGGACATTGCAATGACGATGAACACTGGCAACATTTCGGCAATACTACTGAAGACTTGTACTTCAGAATTTGCCGCTCCCCTAGCCAAGCTGTCCCAGTACAGTTACAACACTGGCATCTACCCAACAATATGGAAAATTGCCCCAGTGTGTTCTGTACGTAAAAAGCAGGCCGATTACTGCCTTCCATCAGTCTATTCTATCATCAGTAAAGTGATGGAAAGTGTCAGTAACAGCGCTATCAAGCAGCACCTGCTCAGCAATAGCCCGCTCAGTGACACCCAGTTTGGGTTCTGCTAGGGCCACTCGGCTCCTGACCTCATTACAGGCTTGGCTCAAGCATTGACAAAAGAGCTGAATTCCAGAGGTGAAACAGGAGTGTCAGCCCTTGACATAAGGGCTATATTTGACTGAGTGTAGCATCACAAAGCCCTAGTGAAACTAGAATCAATAGGGATCAGGGGCAAACTCTCGCTGGTTGGAGTCATACCTGGTACAGAGGAAGATGGCTGTGGTTGTTGGAGATCAGTTCACCTCAGCTCCATGACATCTCTGCAGGAGTTCCTCAGCGTGGTGTCCAAGGCCCAAACATCTTCAGCTGCTTCATGGAATCCCTACAGTGTGGGAACAGGCCCTTTGGCCCAACTAGTCCACACCGAACCTCAAAGCATCTCACTCAGACCCATTCCCCTATAACCCACCTAATCTACACATCCCTGAACACTATGGGCAATTTAGCACGGCCAATCCACATAGCATGCACATCTTTGGACTGTGGGAGGAAACCGGAACACCTGGAGGAAATCCACACAGACACGGGGAGAACGTGTAAACTCCACACAGACAATGGCCCGAGGGTGGAATCGAACCCGGGTCCCTGGCACTGTGAGGCAGCAGTGCTAACCACTGAGCCACTGTGCCACCCCCTTCACCAATGACCTTTCCTCCATCATAAGATCAGAAGTGGGAATGTTTGTCAAAGAGTGCACCATGTTCAGCACCATTTGTGATTTTGCACTTCCAGAAGCAGTCCATGTTCAGATGCAAAACACTCTTGACAATATACAGAATTGGGCTTACGAGTGGCAAGCAACATTCACATCACACCAAATGCCAGGCAATGACCAAGAGACAATCTAACCTCTACCGTCTCTTGACATTCAATGGTGTTACCATCACTGAATTCCCCCACTATCAACATCCTGGAGGTTACCATTGACCAGAAACTCAACTGGACTCACCACATAAATATAGTGGCTACAACAGCAGGTCAGAAGCTCGGAATACTGCGGCGAGTAACTCACCTCCTGACTCCTCAAAGCCTGTCCACCATCTACAAGGCACATGTCAGGAGTGTGATGGAACACTCCCCACTTGCCTGGATGAGTGCAACTCCAGTAACACTCAAGAAGCTTGACACTATCCAGGACAAAGCAGCCCACTTGATTGGCAACACATCCACAAGCATCCACTCCCTCTACCATTGACACTCAGTAGCAGCAGTGTGTGCTACCACACCAGGCACTGCAGAAATTCACCAAAGATTATTAGACAACACCTTTCAAACCCATGACCATTTACATCTAGAAGGACAAGGGCAGCAGAAACATGGGAACACTAGGTTCTGCTAGTCAAAAACGGAAAGAACTGCGGATGCTGTGAATCAGGAACAAAAACAAAGTTGCTGGAAAAGCTCAGCAGGTCTGGCAGCATCTGTGAAGGGAAAAACAGAGTTAACATTTCGGGTCTGGTGCCCCTTCCTCAGAGGAATCACCGTTCCTTCACTATTGCTGGGTCAAAATCCTGGAATTCCGTCCCGAATAGCATTGTGGGTCAAGGAGGACTGCAGCAGTTCAAGAAGGCAGCTCACCACCACCTTCTCAAGGGCAACTAGGGACAGGTAATAAATGCTGGCCCAACCAGTAATGCCCATGTCCTACGTGTGAATAAAAATAAAAACTGGAGCATTGCAGACAGTATCGGTCTTCTTAACTGAAGGGAGATGTAGTTGTGTTGGAGGCAGTTCAGAGGAGGTTCACTAGATTGATTCCAGAGATGAGGACTTTGCCTTCTGAAGAGAGATTGAGCAGTTTAGCCCCATGCTCTTTGGAATTTAGAAGAATGAGAGGAGATCTAATTAAGGTATAGAAGATGCTAAAGGGGATTGACATAGTAGACAGAAAGATGCTTCCTCATCTGGGGCCATCTAGAATAAGAAATCATAGTTTTAGGATAGGGGGCAGCAGATTTAAGCCTTGGATGAGGAGAAATTATTTCTCTCAAAGGGCCATGAACCTGTGGAATTCAGTGGATGTAGTGGATGTTGGGACACTGAATAAATTTGAGGAGATAAACAAATGTTTAATTAGTAACGGGTTGAAGGGCTGTAGCGAGAGGGCAGGAATGTGGAGTTGAGGCCAAGGTGAGATCCGCCAGTATCAAATAGCGGAGCAGGCTCCAGGGGCTGATTTGCTTATTCCTGCTCCTAGTTCTTATGTTCTTATGTAAAAGCTAGTACCTCTGACAGTGTGGCACTCCCTCAAAGCTGCTTTGGAGCTTGATTTCCGTGCTCACATCTCAGAGACGAGCTTTGAATTCAGAATTCTGTCTTGGAGACAACAGTGCGATCTGCCTGACATCCTGAGCTGAATAAACCTCTTGTTGCGTGGCTTGACGTCAATATTTGATTGACGAGGTTAACATTAACCAGATGACTCGGACAGCTCCCCTGCCCTTTCTTAACGCATACAATTGAACATATCCACCTGAGAGAGCAGCTAGGAGCTCAGTTTCACAGCTCATCCAAATGGTGACACTTCTGAGGGTACAGTTCAAGACAGCACTGAAACTCTGGATCTCCAAGTGACCCCATGATCTAGAACAGTGCTCACGGTGGAAGAGAAAGTCAAAGCGCTCATTTATAGCACTGGCTGATTTCAAGAAAGTTCTTGTGACTTCTGACAGATTAGTTAATTTGCAGTGGCTGCTGACAAAATGGCTTGCATACCAGCTCATTTCGTCTTCTGTCAGCTGGCTTGTGTCAGACCGCCTCTTGAACCATGTAATAATAACCTGCTGTGTCCACCACAATTTTACTTCTGTGCAATAGCTCAGCAGATTGAAATACAAAGGAGAGGCAGAATCTGCAATGAGGCTGTAGATCAGGCAAATGTTTGCCGGAGATCAGACATGACAGCTGATCAGTCGCATAAGGAGTCTACTCTTGACATTGCACCACTAGAACCATCAGCATGACTGTTATAAAATGCCACTTACCCTCTCGGGTCACAAGACTCTGACATGTAGGCGTTAGCCAGTGAATAAACCAAAACCATAATGACCGATTTGCATTCTAGTGCTATTTTCGGTGGTAACAAAGCTAAACAGACAACGCGAGAAGATCAAACTTATCGTTAAGTTGCTGGAATATTAGACAGAAACATTCGCAAAGAACGAACAGCATATTGACCTCTGGTCTTTTTGAACTCTCTTTTACCAATTCTTGCACTGTCGTAATTTTAAGGTCGTGGGTCACATTTTGTGTCCCGTTATTTAGTGCTTTCATCGCAATATTAATGGCAGGTCTGACTTCTATCAAGCTGCTAAAACACTCAGAAGATCTGCCTGAACCAGTTGTAGCGACATGGGCTCTTAACTCTCCCAACTTCCACTGCTTGTGAGGAGTTGGCGCCCGATAGTACCATAGCCTCTGACTCCTGATGGGTGTCTGTGGATTGTGGGCCATTACATTTGGTTGTCACTCATTTTCTGTGGTCTGGAATGCCTTATTTTGTGATGCCGACCACTGGTGACTTGCGATTGGGGTCCAGTATTGTCGCCAATCCTCCTTTATGAGCTGAGTCTGAGAGCCTATCTAATTAGCAATGGTAAAGGTTAAACCACTGTTGAGTCATAACTAGTTAAGTGCATGACAGGAATTAGGTATAAGTTACATTGACTATTAAGCCATAATTACCAAGATTATCAAAAACACAGAGATGACACATCAGACTCCATTGAGACCTCATACAAGACTATATCGTCTCTACCCAAAGGCAACGTGACAACATTAAGCTTGATGCAGCTTCAACATTCACTCTGTCAGAACCATTACCTTGTACAACATGTAACAGCGCCCAACATTCTTCTTTTGACTGCTGTCATCATTTAAGCATGGAAAGGTAATAATAACAAACTAAGTGGAGCAGTGAATTTGTTGCACACTGTTTCTGTCTACAGGGTAATGTCAATGTACCTTCCTGCTTTTCCTCCTACCTTTGAGATTACTAGCCAGTCAAGTTGACCCAACGTCTGCACTGTTCCCATCAAGTTTGACAAACACCACCTCCATATTCCAAGATTTAGAAACTTGCAGACCGCATACTAATTCCAAAAATTTCAAATCATAACTGTAACCGATGAAAGGTCATCCACCTGAAATGTAAGCTCGGACTCTGTCTGCATAAAGGCTGCCAGATCTGCTGAGGATTTCCATCATTTTTTTTTGTTTCAGACTTGCACCATCTGGAGCACTTCGCTTTTGGGTGGAAATCTTGGCACAAGTTCATCTGCATTCTGACATCTGAACCTTGGAATGATTCATTCTGCTCAGTGTAGGCCCTGGGAATGGCGAGACACTCTAAGAGGCACAAAGGAACTCAGCTGAGTCATGAGTGTCTGGAGTGGAAGAAAAGGGCAGGAACCTATTCACTAACAAGTTGTAAACATACATATTCCAGGAACTGATTAGGCTGTTACCACTGACTTCCAGTATACAGCGGGGTGATTTCTTTACTGTCACAAATTCCAACAAGGGAACAGGTCAATTCATTGGAACGCACCCACGATAGCAAGCACCCTGAAGAAAGAATACTTGGAAGAAAGTTAATGACAGTGCCTAAAGCTTTATACAACTGAACTTGAAATAATAAACTTATCTGCCTGCAAAGTATGAAGGTAGCATTATGACATAAATTCCATGTGATTATTCTCCATATTTCACAGAGTAAATGTTCTATCCCACAGCTTTTTGTCATATTGTTTGAATGTTATTTGTTATCATATTGCTTCTAAACAGTAAAACCAGTACAGGAGAAAATTGAAAACATGTGTATCGTCAACTGCTTGTCACAAAACACATTGTGGAGCCACTAGATGCAATCAGCAAGAGAAGGCCATTAAATACATTTTCAGAATGATTTCTCATATCTCGGTTCTTATGTGTTAACTGTAGACAGCAGCATGTGGGAAGACGATGACCTAGCGGTATTGTTGCTGGACTGTTAACCCAGAGATCCAGGTAATATTCTGGGGACCTGGGTTCAAATCCTGCCATAGGAGGACAATGCAAAAAAGTCAGAAATTAAGAGTCTAATGATGACCATTGTCAATTGTTCAGGAAAAGCCCATCTGGTTCACTAATGCCCTTTAGGGAAGGAAACTACCACTCTTCAATGTCCTCATCCTGTGAACGAATATAAAAAAAAGTTCAGCAATGTGGCAGAATTAATGACAAAAACATGTTCACAGACTCTTTAAGCAGATGAGTGTACGAAAGGTCAGAAGGACAAAATTACCTGAGATCTGGAAAAATTGAAATATAAAAAGTGAAAAAACTGGAAAATATTCTGCAGGAGAGCTGGATTGCAACACACTGAAGTGTAGTCCCAAGCAGATTCTTTATATTTTCCTTTCCTCAAGGGTCTCATTCTGGATATTTCAGCCTAGATCCTTTCTATTCTCTGCGATTGACATAGAAGATCCCCAGCAATTAATTCAAACAGTGCCACACCACTGTCTGGCCGATATTTATTTCTTAATCGACATCAGAACCACAGTCACATTGATATTAATGGGATTTTGCTGTGTGCAAATTCGTTGCCGCATTTTCTATATTACAGCAATGACCACACTTCAGCTGCTTCGGAGTCTGATAGTCATGAGGGGTCATGCTATGAATGAAAAGTGTTTCTTTTTTATTCATTTTGCGTTACAGTTCCCCATTTGCTGATCATTCTCTGACACTTTGCCCAAATATGCACTATTTAGAGGTGAATGTTGGCACTGTTTACCCAAAAGCAGCGACACAACTGAGTCCAATTATATTCTTATATAATCTGCAACCTCTACCAAGATGCACAAGGGCCGAAGATACATGGGAACACCATCACCTGTAAGTTCCCCTTGAAGTTACACACCATCCTGACTTGGAGCTACATCACCATTCCTTCTTTATCACTGGGTCAAAATCCTGGAATGCCCTCACTAACAGCACTATGGATGACCCCTTACATTGAAGGACTGCAGTGGTTCAAAAAAGCAGCTCACCAGCACCACCATGTCAAGGGCAACTAGGGATAAGCAATATAAGCTGACCTTGCCAGTGACGTTCACAATTCAAGAACAAAGTGAAAAAAGACACTCTTCCTCAGCACAAGACCAGTTGTAGTGACCCTGCCACCTATTTTGACAGCATGGTGAGCTCGGCAAACTGGGAATTGAACTTGACTTTCTCAGGGCATAGGTTGCACAACCAGTCACTGGATTAACTCGGGTGTCTGTCAGTCAACTCAATCTGATATTGTGACAGCTGACACATGATGCTTAAGTAGCGAGTTACTAATATTTACCCTGCAGAAAGAAGGAAGAAGTGAGTAAAGGAGAAAGGAAGATCTCTTAATCCAGACTTATTGCATGAAGGATCTATAACAAAGAGCCTACATTGATGGCAAAACCAAAAAAGGTACATTCTGTCTACAACAATTCCACCTCCTCATTATCCATTTATGTAACCCACAGAAGTTTGTCTCTTTGAAAACTGACTTAGGCAGCACGAGAATGAAAATACACAAGTAAAAACTGTGTAAGTGAGCAGTTGAGTTTGGACCTGCAAGGTTGCTGAGGAAAAATATGACCTCAGGACACGTAATTTGAAGGTGTGTCACATTGAGCTAACAAAAGGAACGTTGTATTGACCCAGATCAATGGGACAGGTGTCAAAGATGAGCTGTGTAGAGGATAACTACATTCTCATAAAGAACAAAGGTCTCATTGAAATAGCATCTTGCACATCCATGGTATGTCCTAACAGTTTGAATTAATGGAGTAATTTTGAAGTGTAGACATTCTGGTAACATAGTAATATTAATACAGGAGTCACCTTCAGGTGATTTTCTACCTCCTTCAGTCATTGGGTTACGGAGTGTGGTGGGCAGTTACCATTTTGTTCTCTTACTCTTGGAATTTTTTTTATTCATTCGTGGGATACTGGCACCATTGGCTGGGGCAGCACTTATTGCCTGTCCCTGTTTGTTCAAAGAGCAGTTCAGAGTCACCATGTCGCAGTGGGCCGGGGTCGCCGGTAGGTCAGACTAGGTAAGACAGTAGTTTTCCTTGCCCAAAGGATATCAGTGAGCTAAATGTCTTTTATTAATGCTGCAAGTGCTGGGAGCTTCTCCCAGTAAGATGCAGGAAAGAAAACTGAAATATTTTTATATAATAAAGAAATAATAGATGATATACTTAGCTTTGGTCAAGAAGTGAACCTCAATTGGCAATATAAACCATCTAGCGCAGTGTTTCTTTTTTCTCTCTGGATCATTTGACGATAGCAAAATAGAAGAATAAAAAAAGCTTGCCTTTACTTAAAATTAATTTGGCCAATTTGTTGAGGAGAAAAAGGTACAAGATTCAAACACTAACAGCGGTTCTCAATTCCAGGCTATCCTCATAAATTTATTGCGATTCATGGCTTGTTGAGGTAAGAAGGCCACAAAAAGTTCATTAGTCACAAAAGGTATTATTTTTAAGACAGACATCAAAGAGTCTCAAATCTGAACATGTTACAGCACAAACTGGAGTACAGTTTTCAAGGCAAGGATTAGTCATGATTTTAACCAGCATGATCCTTCTATTGATGTGGACAATCTTTGACATTTTGTCACTTATAAAATTATTAAAATATTATATAAGGAGCACGATATCAAGAGTTTAGCTCCTCATTAGAGGAAATATCTATAACAGTTAGCATGATTTTATTCACTGGCCTATGACTATCCTGAGGAAAGCTGACTTCTTTTAAATAATTCCTTCATGTGGAGCCAACAAGTCACTCGTTACCAATAGCATTTCTGATACAGATGCAGTAATATTTTAGCAACATGTGAACAACTGGCATCTCAATGTTTGGCATTCCAGGGCCTGGCCAATGTTATGACCATCAGACATCTTCACAACATGGTGAGCCAATCAAACTAATGGAGATTGTTTTTCCCCCTTTTTAATTTGTAGTAATTCAAATTAAAGTAGACTTGTAGCCAAGTTTTTTTTTGTTTAAACAGGTTACAAGCTATTACGAAAAGTCCTGAAGGATAAAGACATAAAGCTATTAACCAAAAAATTACAGACACCAAAATTAAAACAAGATAAGCCAAAAGAAGCCAGAGGAAGTGGCAGAGCGGGTACCGTTACAGCATTTAAAAGACATTTGGATAGGTCCATGGATAGGAAAGGTTTAGATGAGTATGGGCCAAAAGCAGGCAAGTGGGACTAGTTCAGTTTAGGAAACCTAGTCAGCATGGACAAGTTGGGATGAAGAACCTGTTTCTGTGCTGTATGGCTGTATAACTCTAAGTTATATATTGTTTTTATTCATTCACAGGATGTGGGCATCGCTGGCTGGGGCAGCATTAATTTCCCATCCCCAATTAACCAATAAGTTTCTGTGGTATATTGTTGGGTCCCATTGCTTGAGTTCCTCGTTGCTGAAGCAAAGAGGAAGACTTCAACACTTAAGACAGACCCAGCAGTTACAATTGTTTCTATCATTGATTACTTCATGTCTTTTTGCACAGGTGGGCGTAGATGGTCAACAGGTTTTGGAGGACAGAGGGAAGATTCTTGGTTTTGGCCCTGCAGATATAGAATCATAAAATCCCTACAGTGAGGAAGCAGACCATTTGGCCCATCAAGTCCACACTGACAATCTGAAGAGCATCCTGCCCAGGCTCAACCCCTACCTTAAGCCTGTAACCTTGCATTCCCCATGGCTAATCCACCTAACCCATACATCCCTGGATACTCTGGGCAGTTTAGCATGGCCAATCCACCTAACCTGCATTCTTTGAAGTGTGGGAGGAAACCGGAACACCCAGAGAAAACCCATGGAGACACGGGGAGAAGTGCAGACTCCACACAGACAATCTTCTAAGGATGGAATTGAACCTGGGTCCCTGGTGCAGTGAGGCAGCAGTGCGAACCACTGAGCCACCGTGCCATCCGGTATGGTGCTGTTAGTTGCCCAGTTGCTCTCTATAGCAAATGATCAGTTGTTTCAAGTCATTGCTGTCTCTCTGAAGAAATTTCATCATCTCCTGGATGAGAATTTTGCATATCCAAGCCATGTTACTCTGTAATCCACTTTGAACTTCCAGCTGCATAGTCAGCTGATTTGTAGCAGCCATTCTTTTAGCTTCCCAGTTTAAATATGTTCCTGAAAATTATCAGATCATAACTAGTCACCACACTATTGACAGTGAAACTTCGCACTTGGTCATGCAATGTATGTGAGTGTCTGGTTTCTGCACTGTTGGTTCAGTGCATAAGAGAGAGAGAGAGAAAGTGCGTGTACTGGTTATGGTAAAATCAGATTTAATCTCTCTCTACACAGCAACCTGACAGCATTCAGAACAGCAACTGTGGCAACCATACACGATGACTGACAGCTCTATTCTGATACATACACACACAGTTATGCGTCCAGCCATACACACTATCGTGTTTACACGTGTATTCAAACCACTGTGTCCGCATGTAATAGGCTATATGTCGACAAACACCTGAATATTTTGTCCAAATTGAAACAGGCTATTGTTTCCACACATACATAGACTACCTTTCTCAACACAGATAACAGCTTACTGCAACCACATATACACAGGTTACATGTGTAGACTATCATGTTCATACATCATTGAATCTACATATATGCATATAATAGTGCCTACAGATATACAGCAAAATACGTTTGCATGAACTCTGGCCCAGAGTGCCACATCTGCCTACACATTACAATGGGAGCCACACATGCAATACTTTGTCTACACATAAATGGACTGTTGTGCCTACACATACACAGATAATTGTGAACCTGAATACACACCATTTTGTCCACTTATAGAAAATTATGTCCATATGAACAGACCAGTGCGTCTAGAATAACACAACATTATCCGTCTACATAGAGAAACAACATTTCAATATGGAGACAGGCTATTCGCATTTGTAAAGATTACTGAGTCCATATGTAACCATCCATGTTCACAGATACACAGTTTCATATTCAGTGGTACACAAAGTTCTGTGTTCACTGATAACAAAGAGTTCCATGTTCATATATACATAATTCCCCATGTCCACACGTATATACGCTATTGTTTCCAGACATACAATGAGCATTACTTATCATGTTCACACACACACATACATACACAGATCATTGTACCTATACACATATACACACGCAGTGATTATGTCCACCCATTTGCAGATTGCCATGTTCATGTTTACTGAGATGATAATGCTCGCATTTACAGAGGCTGACATGTTGAATACACAGACTATTGCGCCTGTATATAAAAGCTCTGTCATTGCCACAATTACGTAAGCTGTTCTGCCAAGATATATACGCAATATGGCAAACACATATAGACAGTGTATAGGATCATCTTATAACTAGAATACTGTGCATAAAAAAAGGAAATTGTGTCCTATAGATAGAATATTAATTCCTACAATTACAAATCAATATGCCACATTCAGTGATTATCACACTTATGTGTACACTCATTATCTGCTGATTTGCTACCTGCAAATCCAAGTACTTGTGTGGTTGGTCCTAAACCCCATGATTTTTTGCATTGACTCATCCAGTCTGATCCCACAGTCTTGTCTCACATTGTAGAGTTACCTAGAAGCAGTACCTAGTTTTTTGTTATCTGCAGGAAGTCCTTATCCTTTATCCCCCCTTACCATATGCTTTATCCCCAAGATACTGAGGATGCTGCATATAGAGAACACTATGCCAATATGAACTGGAACTATTTTATTCTTGTGTTTTGAAGATACACAGTATACTATGTCCACATATGGAAAAAGATTTATCTCTAATTCTGCAATGTTCCTATGACAGATCATGCACAACGTGCAGTCCCCGTAATAGTTGGTAATTTCCCGTACCAAATAGAAACCAGTTTCAGGAGGATCCAGTAGCTGTTCTGCAATAAGGTTAAGCATTGCACCAGATTTGACTCCTCTCCTCTAAACATGGTTTGCAGGAACAAAGCCATCATCACCAGCGATGTCCATGTATACGCAGAAAATTACGCCGACAGGGACCCAGAATAATGTCTACATATACAGACAATTGGTTTTATTCCACATATAAATGCATTATTGAGTGCATATAAAGCAGACTACTATTCCTATACAGACACACAAGGTCATCTCATTTTTTGCATAAAATGTTGGTGGAGTCTGGTACAATTGCAACATGTAAAAGGCATTTGGATGGGTATATGAATAGGAAGCATTTAGTAGCGTATGGACCAAATGATGGCAAATAGGACTAGATTAATTTAGGATATCTGGTTGGCATGGATGAGTTGGACCAAAGGGTCTGTTTCCGTGCTGTACAACTCAATGACTCTACAATTACATGCTATATATCAACACGCAAGTTTGTATCCTCTTATGTAAATATTGTTTCCATATAGAGACTGTATAGACTGTGGAGACACTTTCTGATACATATATAGACTAAGGCGGCCATACTGGTAGAATAATTCACCACAAATGCAATTGTTTTCGGTATCCAAATATAGAGACCATCCTGTTTGTAAATATACGTTATGTGTGTATTTTCGATACGGTGCCCAACAACACTAACAAACACAAGCACATGTACACAGATACCTCTATCCACAAATACACAAAATATTGTGCCACATGTAGAATCACTGAATATGACCGTACACACCGATGATCCTGTACATATCAACAAATTATCCTGTTTTATTTCTTGCCCTCGTGTAGACACACACACACACACGCACACACACACAAACCCGTTCACCCAGATTTTCCTGTTCACGCATAGTTTGCCATACTCATATTCTCAGAGATTATCCTGTTCTCACACTGTTCACTTTCCCTCTCACACACTCTGAATAGCATTTTCACACAGAAACAATCCTGTTTATATAAACAATTCCAATCATGCACATAGATTATCCTGTGCACGCACAAACCTGATGTGTTCACACAAACAGATTATCCTGTTCATACTAACAACCCTCTTCACACATATCGAACCAATCCTGTTAAGACACACACAATATTCAGCTCAGGAAGTATTTTGTTCACAAAAAGACATACAATCTATCCTGGTCTCTCTCTCACACACAATCAGAATATCCTGGTCTCTCTGACTCACACACATACTATCCTGGTCTCTCTCTCTCACAGACTATTCTGGTCTCCCTCCCTCACACAACAGATCATCCTGGTCTCTCTCCCTCTCCCACACAAACACACACACAGAGACTATCCTGGCCTCTCTCTCTTTCCCACACAGGCTATCATAGTCTCTCTCACTCTTACTTACACAGTCTCTCTCTATCACACACACACACACAGAGACTATCCTGGTCTCTTTCTCACACCCACTCAGTCCTTCACACACCCACACAGTTTCTAGTCTCTCTCTCACACACAGACCAATCTGGTGTCTCACATACATGATTCTGTTCACATCTGGGAGACTACCCCGTTCATATAGACACACACACACACACACAGACTGTTGTGTTCGCGCATACAGACTATGCTGTGCCTATTCCTACAATGCGACGTGCACATAATTCAGCAGCAGTGTGTTTACTATTTATACTGAAGCCTGCTCTTCTCTGTACGCTTCAAGAACAACGCCAACAAAAAAAAAACAGATCAATGTCCAGTTCAGACTGGAATCTGTTAATCTCGAATGCCCTGAGAGCAGTTATATAATAATGTCAGTGACGTGTTGGCGTGTGTGTGTTTGCGGGAGGAAGATCTCCAGTTGCTAAGTCGCGGGTTTGCAGTGTGGCATTGGGCGATCCTGAACCGCTGCCAAAGCACGTCTTTTCCAAGAAGCCAGGCTGCGGTCTTTATTTAGTCAGGCTTTACACATGAAGAACTTGAGCCGGAAACGTGACATTAGAGGGGCTGGGACAGCAGGGTCACGATTAGAAGAGACTCCTTCACTGAGAAAGAATGTGGAGCCAGGGACAAAAAGATCAGCACTTCCCAAACTGATCTGGGGCAGTGTGGGAGGGTCCTGCTGCTATGCAAACACGGATAAAGCGTGATCTAGCTTTTCTTTAATGAGCAGCCTCTCCACACACACACACACATAAAGCTTAAGTAGGAAGCCTAATCCTTGTAGGTTCCTCCTGAATTCCTTCGCTCCTCCAAAACTGCTCCACAAACCGTAATGAAAGGCAATCCTCACCAGCGAAGCAGCTGCAAACGCCACTTCCCTGGTGCACATTCACTCCTTACCAGTCAGTCAGTATTTGTACTCTCAGTCCTGCCAGTGGAACCTGCTGAAGTAGCAGAGGGCGCCCACAGTCTGCAAGGAACTTAATGCTGCTACTCAGTCAATAAGCAAATGGCTCTTTTATTTTATAAAACGGAATATAACTACCTGACCTGTTAATGCACACTTGCCCAAGGATTTTTAATATTCAGTTGGCCTTTCTCTCCACTTTCCCTCTCTCACTCTGCTGGCAGCCTGGGATAATCCAGGCCATGATCTGAACAGCTGTCAATTGGGGACTGTTTATTGCCTGCCTGACAGAGTACTTTGTGGGACAAGCTGTTTTTTTTAAATATATAAATCTCCCCCGCCCTTCACCTTTAAAGGACTTCTCGCTATTCTAAGGGCACCTATTCTATCACTACTGCGGACAGACAGCTGTCTAGGCCCAGAGTGATCCACAGACTGAGGGAAAAAAAACTGCCAACTTTTAACTCAGGGCCCAAAGGTTTAATCGCACCAGAATTACAAGCTTCAACCAAAATAATATCAAAACTGCTGTTGGATTCTATGGTGTAGCAGTTACCCCACATTCCAGATTCGATGTCTGCAGTAAAATACATCTTTAAATTGAGACCCTGTATCAAGTCAGAACTCCCAATGTTAGCTTCAAACATGCTTCAGCTCCTAATGTTACAATTTGAACCAGTGCTTCCTAACTGGTCTTGTTTTCTAGACCATTTTTACCAGACAAAAAGCAGCACATAAATACAACTTGGTAAGTTCTTTTGGAACAATGATAGCCTCCCTACCTCTAGTCTCCACTTCGAATCCCACCTGCTCCAGGGGTGCAACATAGCATGTCTGAACAGGTTGGTTAAAAATAGTTATAAATGCAAGCTATTATGGCACAGGTTATACTGTAGCGACCTATTGAATTAAAAGGGGAGTTAAGATGTCCCAAGAGGGGTTGAATTTCTAGCTCCAGTTTCATCCAGTGTGAGTCACAAACCTTTATGATTTATATCTTGCTGCACTTGGTCTGAAAGTGTTATCAAAATTGACGAATTTTCTGACTGTCACCACTCTGAGGGGTCTTTCCTTTTCATTTCCTGCTTCTGAGTACTGAATCCAATGTGAAACTAGGTCCACCTATATGGCTAGATACAACTAGAAATAAAAATGGGACAATAACAATGCTATAAGTTTACTTATATACTTTTGAGACGATATTATTTGTGAAGCCAGTGATATTTAAAATTGGACCAACCAGAGAGTGGGTAGTATTGTAAATAAAGAAAACAGACACCCCAAACCTTAGTGCTCCATTCCAGTTATACTTTCTAGTTTCGTCTTCAAAATCCCATTTTTTTTTGTTGAGTACATTCTCATGCAATACTACTTTGTAGAGCAGTAAAGTGGCCTAGTTCTGCTCCTAACCAAAATTCTTCACAGGCTGAAGATTACAACGCAATTTGTAATAAGCACTGAATAATCTCCTAGCCCCCTTAAATATATACTGCTAAACTTTTAAATTCATTGTTATATTTAAAAATGGAAAGATGATGTACTCAAATTGAACTGAATTATGGCAGCTGGCTTTTCACAGTACATGATTATGTAATGTTACAGTATGTGGCTTCAGATGTTTTAAAGATTTTTCAGCTATTTCTTCAGTACATTAGTTATTTGTCTGTTTCCATAATGATGTACTGGTTCAGAATATATTAACTAATATGGCTAAATGGGTAAACAGGTTTGCTGCAATTTTTTTACTAGCTATTTGATTAATTGAGCAAATATAAGCTCTCACAACTTCTTAATTGTACATACACAATTCCACAGGAAAAATATTTTATTAATCATTTTTTAAACGAATAGTAACATTTATGTATAAACAAAATATGTACAATAGTCCATCTGCTGTAAGTTTCCAAAAATAGTCTGTTTACCTCTCCCTATACAAAACTAATCTTCATCTTTTTTTTCAAAACATTACATTCAACCTTCTCATATTTTCTGCATTCCAGTATTTACACAAATAGAAGGGTTAACCAGCAGACCTTTACCAGATGTCAGAACCCAAAAGGCAACATCTTTTACAAATGGCAAAAAGAAAGTTCATCATTTTTAAATCACAAGTTGTTGAAGCATTGTGCGTTAAAGGGGCTATCCAGTAGTGACTTTGGCATTCTCTAAACTTTGACCTGTTCATCATTCTCACTTAACACAAAAATTTACAGCAAATTCTCTTTTCCCTCAAAACAACATGCTGACATATTTAAAGTAGCATTTCATACATCACTCGCTCATACGCATGGTCACCATTACCACTCAACATCCCCTTTAAGAGCCTGTAAGGATAGTTACTACTGACTTATCAACCCTGCAAAAACACAGGTATATACAGAAGCAGTTACATTTAATATTTGGTGCTTTTAGACTGGGTGGGGTCTTTTAGCAGCATATCAGTGCTATAGGAAGGGCACAAGTCAGTTCCTTGGCTATTATTACAGCAGAAAGCTTAAGCAGCATCTATAATTTCACCATTTACATTCATTTCACAGACAGTGCATTTACACTTCTGAAACTATATGAAAACTTTGGAGATTTTTTAGCTGGAAAATAAGAACGGTTAAGATAAAATGCTCTTTTTAAAAAAATCCATTGCACTTTAAGCCATTTTATGCAAAAGGCTTCACATCTGAAGCAATCTGCTGCCCTTTCCTACAACTGTGAATGATTATGGTCTCGACAGCCATTTCAAACTGTTTACACTAGCTTAGGGTACAACCGTTGGAAAATGGCATCAATTCTAACTGTAAACACTAGCAATCCTGGGATTATGCCATTTCCAAACTAGTTTTAAATTGAGATTTTGTTTTCATGTAAACACGCAAGATCAAAGATCCTCTTAGGAAAATAAATCAGTCTTTGGTTTCTACACTCAAGGGTGGGACTTGTTTCAGGGCTTGGATCAGAGCAGATGTGTCCATTGTGGGAGATCCACAGACCGGTGAAGTTCCCCGATGAGGGATCAAGAGAGGGGAGAGTTTATCCGGGCTCATCAGGCCAGTCAGTGCAGCTGATGTTGGTATCCCAGGATACAAGACTGGCATTGAGGTTGGGTACCAACATTTCTCCAGCATGGGCATGTATGCAGCAGCTGCAGATGGAGGCAGCAGATAGAAAGGCACACACAGAGGAGGTGCGTGATGCCCTAGGAAGCTGCCCACAGCCAGGTCTCCATTAGCAATCTGGGTGTCTTCCTCAGACAGCTCCATTCGAGCTTTCTTGACTGGGGGCTCCTCATATTCTTGTTTAATGGAGATGAATCTTTCTGCCAAAGGGTGTTTCAGCTCGTTCTCTCCCCTGGGGCTCTCCAGGTCGTGCTTGGAATCACTTTTGTCGGGCTCGCCGCCGTACCCGCTGTCGGTGTCGGTATCACTGCCACTCTGCTCACCACTGGCCGGACAAGTCCTCTGGATTACAGGCACACAGTTTTTGCCAGGTCCTTCAGCCTCACTCAAGGGCTTGGACCTGAAGTCTCCTTCTGGGAACCGTGTCGAGGTCTGCCCTATCCCGTTAATGCATCCCCCAGTATGGATGTCTGCCCCCATCTTCTGAAGATGATTGATCAAGTGCGCAGGCTTCACCTCTCTCAGGTTTTCATGCTTTGCCAGGAATTGCAGCACCTCTTTGGCACACATCTGGAAGCCAGACTGAAACATTTCATGGCTTGACTCAGTTGCCTTAGCTGTTTGTTCACCTGAGAAGCAAAGAAATCCGCGTTAAACCAGGCGACCTACATAAAATCCTTCCCTTAGAAATAAAAAGGCTACATACTAATTACATTTCAGGATCTTTGCAGAATTTTTCAGTTTCGATCATCTCTCGGTGCCTGCATGTCAGGTCTATCTAATTCAATTTGGAGAATGCAGTGGCTTCCATTTTTAGATTGCTCACCAGAGTTTACAATTGGCAGCCAGTCTGGTTTCTGATACAGTGCAACTTAAAGTTCCCATCATGCTTTATTAATAGAAGCAGATTTCTTAAAACAGCCCAAAAGCTTTAAAATAGGGTGTTTGGGAACACTCAACGTCTGAACTGTCGAGAAAAGAAATAAAATCAGCAGCATTCCTACCACCATTTTGGACTGTACCAACCCTGTCACTATGACAACAAGTTGCAAGGTTTAATATTAAAGATTCGGAACCGAGAGGAGGCGAGAAGTCGACATGTTGCAAGTATGATAATGTCATCAGACAATTTTTCATAACATTAAAATAAAACCTATCTAAAGCATGAACTAACCCGAACATCTTGTTTTTCATTTAAATTTTTAGAGGAACTAATTACGAATAGTTTCTGGTATGTTCAGAGGCTGAATAGGGAACTTACCGATTTGCAAACCATTCTGCAGGGCTAATATTTTCTGTTGTTGCTGTTCAATGAGGCCAGTCAACGCCTTCACGTGTTTCAAGGTAAGCTCAAGTACCACAGCCTTTTCCAAATGTCCCAAAGTCTGAAATCAAGATGTGTACGTTATTAACAAGAGCGCATCACTTACAGGGTAAATGACGTGGCATTCTACAAAAACACATTCACAAACAGGCTGAGGACAAGCCTGTTTGTTCCACACAAGATCAACTTGCACCTCACATTTTCAGTTACTGAAATACATAAATCAAAAGGCATATGCGACTGTTAAGAAGCCGTGTAACTCACCACGAAAAATAACCATTAAGAAAACCATTGATACAACTACTATATAATAATTAACCATAAAAGCTCCAATAACTAACTGAATAGTAACCCACTGTAAAAATGCCAATAACTAGACAATTAACATCTAATCATTAAAAATCCAGACTCACGTTGATTTTAATTGTTAAATGTTCTACATCAGTGGGAGCTGGCTGAACAGCATATTGGAAATATTTCCTGCAACCATTTTACTGGAATCACTTTGCAGGTGCTCCTAAGGAGCAGCACTGCAGAAACTAACTAGGAAATCCCAAGCGTGTACATTATGCAAAAAAATTCATATTCTCTGCACCAACCCCTCCCCCTGCTACCAAAACAATCCATTTAATCTATTTAAGGTTCTAATTTCCTTTGATTTTTATTCAAAGCAAATTTTGAACTTTCCCTTTCGTCAAACGCGTTTGGATGTTCGATTTTACTCGAAAGCAAAACAGAGATAATGCAGGTTTACATAAATAATCTACCCCCCGCCCCCCAACTCAACAATTGAATCGACAGGACAAACGGCGTCTTTAATGCTGTGAACCAGTTATGTCAAAGCACATTTAATTTGCTTCTCTCACCGTCAGTTTGAGATGTTCAGGCAGCATGTCCTTTAACTGTGCTATGCATTCATTAATCCTATCACGTCTTTTCTTTTCGATCAGCCGGTGTGGTAATTTATACGTTTCCTGAGATTTTAAAAATAAAAGTGGGTTAGTAATTGCCATGAGTGCGCGTAACTTAACAAGGGTCGATTTTGCAATGCCGCAATTAAAAACGCCATCCAGATATAAACCCAAGTCTACCACTGCCCATATACAGAAGATAAAGGGACACTGTACCTTGCTGTCGTCACCTCTCTTTAATCCCCTCTTGGCTTTATAAACAAACATGTGAGAGAATTCCATTCTGGAGGGGGGAAAGAGGCCGAAAAAAAAGATTGAAACTCAGGCAGTGAATTTTCTCTTTTCAAAATTAAACAGCAAATTCGGTTCACAATGAAACAAAATAAACACAATTAAAATTCAGAGGCATACCCTTGCATCTCGTTGTTTTCAAAAGTTGGGATTTTCGGCAGGCAAGGAGGTGGCTGGCCAGCGGTGATCCTGTCCATTTCAGTAATTTCGCTGCTTTGTATAGTGATTGCTGGCTGACTGGGGCTTTCCTTTTCCCTATCTGTCTGGCTTGTCTGTCAGTCTGTCTACCCAGCTCTCTCTCTCGTTCAGTGTATCCTACTGACTGTGATCAGCCGGAGTTTACTGCACCACACTAGCCTGCCTTTAATGAACGTGTGGGTGTTCAGGGCTACGTGTTCAACCGTGTGACTCCAGGCACGTCTTTCCTCTTACAGTAAAAAAAACTCAAGTCACATGAGACTCACGTGTACAGGAGGCCGCTCACATCCCTCTAATCTGTCTCTCCAAAACAAGACGGGTTGGGGGAAAGGACATTAAATTTAACGTTGTTTTATTTTAAAATAAACAAATAGGACAACTCGTCAGTCCGTGACTGGAATATTGCGTGGTTATGTTTTAAAATGCATGTATCAACATTTCTCCTTCACCTCACAGGCCCCCCCCACAATGTGATGCCAGGAAGTGATTGATTATCAATCGATCACTGATGATTCCAACATGTGGGTTTCTGTTTTCTCTGCGTTGGTCAGTTCAGTGAATCGTGCAGCTTGATGGGTATTGTCGTAAAGTCACCCTATATGTTTTTCAGGTCACGCTTCCCAGTAGAACATGTGAAGTAAAGCAAGACTGTAATTCAATTCCAACCCCCTCCGCCCCCCCCCCCGCTAAAACATAGCTCATGAAATGTTGCAGGGATGATGGGCTAAAAATGGGTGAAACGGTTGCGTTGTGCATTTGTTTAAATTAAAAATTGCAACCATCAATCAGCACCGAGTCAGACTGGAAATCCGACATGCAGATTGCCCCTTTCTATCTATATCGCGTCTGCGGTGATAAATATTGTCTCATACTTTCGACTCGGCCACATCCAGTTAGAAGCTGAGGTTTGGGGGTGGGGGCAACAGATAAGCCGGAGGTGTCCCACCGGACCATGCACTGCGATCATTGCACAGTGTCCTGGACTGACCACTGTTTGCAGATTCCCAGGCAAAAACAGCCTTGGCCGCAGACCGATCGATCTGACAACTTCAGCGCCGCGGGAAACGTGAGCGATCCGCTTCAACGTGAAGCCACTGTCAGTCCGGAGTAAAATGTAACTGTAACAGAGACAATACGGTTTGTTGGCGGTGGCTGTTCGTTGCATATCCATAGCGAGGGAGGGGAGGGGAGAGGGGCTGTGTGATGGTTAATATACAAGTCAGCCATCAATTTTTATTGGAAATTCAGAGCTCATTCGCTCCTGACTGAAAAACATAATCTTAATGCCCCTCTTTAATTGAAGTTAGCCCCCCCCCCCCCCGGTATTGCTTTAGGCTAATTGTAATGGTGAGTCTAGATTAACATCTATGTCTGTGTTTTCTCTCTCTCTAAGGCTGTTAGCTCTCTGCACCTTGAATGCTGATATTGGCTCCGCCTTAAAGACACCGTGCGGGGTAACGTGAGGTCCCTTTGGCAAAACGCTAGCGAAGACCACACAGACAGAGCCTGCTTTTCACAGTCTGACCATGGGGAGGGGAACGTGACAGCAGACAGACTGAACCATGCGAGGGACAGGGACATCACCAATAACAATTCCTCAGCCTCCCCTATCCGACCCTTAAAACAATATCGAGCAATGAAAGGGGAGGGGGTGGGTAGACGACTTGGGGTCGTGCCCTTTCTGTTTCCGTTGTTAGTTCGCCCCACGTTACACTTTATTTACATATTTAAAAGAACACGTCTCCGATGAGCCCGGTCTCCCACGTTCACAGTGGGCGTAGGATATCCTTTTAGGCAGGATCGCTTCGATAGAAATTCTGGAAAGATATTTTTGAGAATTCTGCTTTGTTTTAAACATCTAAGAGAAGGCTCCAGTTGAAGGAATACGAGACCATGTTCACACCCCACATTCCCCCCCCAACCCGCTAAATAAAGGGCCAGTGTTATCGAAGGATTACAGTAGATGTTCAGCCCTTTTCGGCTCAACTCTCTCTGATTCCCATAGCGGCGGGGGTCATCCGCAGTTGAATTCACGTGAAAAATGCACGTCCCCTGATTCGGAAGGTGAGAAAGGGAAAAGGCGGCTGACCCAGACAGACGACCCCCCCCCCAACCAAACTCCGTACACCGTATCCGCAGCAAGTTTTTCCGGCCTCCGCAATTTCGGGCGGTAGCTCTTCGCGTTCCTAATCTGACCTCCTCCGAGTTGGATGCGAACCAGCAACCACCAGCTCTGATTGGACGGGTTCCTGTAAGTTTCTTCACATGACGTGCTGCCTCCCCCAGTCAAATAGCTTTTTTTAAAAAAAAACTTCAACGCTCTTTAAATATATGTTAAATATATTATGGACAGACATAATCACCGTTCTCAGCACACACTTCAAATAAAATAAGCATACTTTACACTGGTGGTTGCATGTAGACATGGTCAGGGCGATCAAGCTTCATTTATTCAATACTGCAGGGGAAACGGGGGTTTAGGGTTAGCCAAGGGATAGCTGGACAGCTCAGCATCGGAGCTGCACCCCAACTGTAGACGTGTAACAAATAAGCCATTCAGCCTATCCAAAACTTAACCCCCACTCATCTTGATCTTTCCTCCTCTTCGGGGCAACCAAATTATTTCGGAATCTGTTTCCCACCCCAGGCAATCCATTTCGTTGCGAAAATTAGAAAAAAATCTTTATTTAAAAAAAATGTAGTGTGCAGAGAAAAGAAACACAACGCTGAAAAATCACGCAGTGCAACCGTCTCGTGTGTGCGTGTTATCTTTTGTGTGTTGACTTGGACACAGGGAGGTTATGTTACAAAGTGTTGCTTAATCCACATCTTCCCCTCCCCTGTTACACCTTGTGCCTTTTAAAAAAAAGGTTCTCTCGCCCCTAAAACCTATTTTACCAACCCGTTTCTCTTTGCACAAGCTTAAACTTGATCTGTAGTGACGGGTATTTTTTTTGTGTGTGTTGAACTCAATGGACAAGACTTGTCTCGGGGATTTCCAGCAACTGTAAACGTGTCAGTAGCCACAGTGAAGAAAAACTATTCATTCCCAAGCTCGATGGGCCAAGCCACGCGCTTGATTTCTCTGGCATTGCTCGTCGTTAGCGTCTTCCCCTTCACAGCCTCTGCCAAATTTCCGAATCACAGTTTTCCTCCCCCCCCCCCCCACCCGCCCCACATTGTGTCAATGTTCAGCCCAAACTCACAAATGTATCAAGAGGTTCACTTTCCTCTTTGTCCGCAGGGAATCTTCAACAGCCAAACTTGGGTGAGTTGGCTCCATCTAGCTTAGCTTTTGCTCTTGTGGTGCAGTGGTAGTGTCCCTCTCTCTGAGCCATAAGATCTGGGTTCAAGCCCTAGCCCTCGTCCCAATGCGTCTGAGCAGGCTGATTAAAAACATTTACACCGTTCCATGCTGAACTTTTTTAAGCAACACCCGGAAATTTGGTTTGTGTATGTTTGTGGGGGGCGGGGGAAGTTTGCAGATCGACCACACTGTACCCCCTTTCCCAAAGCATCGGAGCAAGCCCCGATGGGCTTTTATTGCAATGCACCTAACAGCTCCCCGAATATTGCAATAAATAAAAGGCTCCTTTTCTATGGAACAAGAGCTTGAAACGGACAGAGTTTGGAAGTATCCCTGTTTCTGACAGGGCAGTCGGGAACTACATATTAACAGGACGTGGAACATCCAGACCACTGTAGACCTGCCTGGCCTCTCAGTTCGAAGCATACTATCAGACCATGAGAGAGTCACATTTCCAATCCCCAAGGCAGGTGCAGACTAATATATCAATAATTGCTGTTACTTATTAACTCATATATATATATATATTTCCTTTCTTTCAAAAAACAACATCCTTTGATAAACAACACACCACATGGCTCCCACCCTGTAAATCTACCTTTTGTTCTAAGTGGAGAGACTTTCAATTAGGCGTCACCAGTCACCCCTGCATGCCAACTCGAGTTACTTTACAACCTATGGGATATGCTTGAAATATACATAAACGCTACGTTACAAAGCCACATTGGGGGTTGGGAAGTCTGGGGCGAGTTACTCCCCAGAACTTTTCTACCCAAGGCAGTAGGCAGCACAAACGCCACTCAAGAAGCTTAAAGCCGATTCAGTACAAAGTAGCCCACCTCAACCATTCAGTCCCCCCAGCACAGCAGTGTGTACAAATCTGGATTGAAGTAAGTCCCTAAAGTAGAGACAACACAGTATGGAGCTGGAGGACCACAGCAGGCCCAGGTCAGGCAGCATCAGAGGAGCAGGAAACTTGACATTTCAGGTCAGGTTGTTTCTGAAGGGTCCCGACCCGAAACATCAACTTTCCTGCTCCTCTGATGCTGCCTGGCCTGGGCCTGCTGTGTTCCTCCAGCTCCACACTATGTCGTCACTGACTCCAGCGTCTGCAGTTCTTGCCATCTCTGACTGAGTAATAATCCCTAAAGTGGCATTTATTTTGCCAGCTGTCCCAAACTGAAGCTTCCACCGAGAAGGACAAAGACCCAGGAACACTACCAGCTCGAAGATCCCCATGATGACTTGGAATTGTAATTCTGTTCCTTCATTAATATGGCTCAAAATCTGAAAGTAAAACCACACCTCTCCCCACTCCCCCCACCCCCAAGTCATGGAACTGTTATGCAGCTGAAGGTTAAAATCACATTTTGAAAGATAGGCAATAAATCCCATCCTTGCCATGGATACCCAAATATCAAACAAATTAACACAAAAATCACTTTTCATTTAATGATATTCACAAGTGAAATTCTCACTAATTTGCAGCGTTCCTCCCTCCCCCATTCCCTATACTTAAAGTGCTGGCTCCTTGCCTAGTTGCACTTCCAAATGGTGTTGAGACCTCCCCTGTGCCTCAGGAAACTGGTTAGTTATTCGAGTGAGATAGTGCGTGGGTGCACCTCTTCACTTGATGAGGAGCTATAAGTGAGAGGTCAATAGAGTTGTTTCTCTCAAACTAGGCTGACAGGTGAGGCACCAACATTTTTCGTTATTGTTTCAGACTTTATGCATTTCAGTGATAGGTCAGAAGAATGTAGCTTTAAGTCCTGTTCCGGGCATTCATGTACAAAATGGACACTCATGCTCTATTCCAACACCAAGAGACTGCTGCTGTATAGTGTACTGATTTTTTTTTTGATGGGGGTGACATGAAATCAATCTGCCCTCTTAGGTAGACATAAATGGCAGAGTTCTCCCAGGTCCTGGTTAATGTTTATTCCTCAACCATATCACAGCTTATCCATCCATTGACACATTGCTAGTTGAAGGATTTTGCCCTGTGCAAAGAGGCTGTACTTCAAAAGCACACTTATTTGCATGTAAGCACCCTGATTTCAGGCAAAAGTGCTTCAAAAATGTCTATATTGATGTCTATATGTCCGCAGTATTCAGCTTTTTAGTGCAAAAATGGACTGATGACCACGAAGAGTACCAGCAGTCTCTCAATACTGGTCTGTACTCCTTTCTCAAACTATTGGGAATCCCTGCTATCACCCTTGATGAAATGTTCTTCAGAGACTGTAGTCAGTCATTCAGGGGAAGGGGTTGGGAAAGAGTCCAAAACATTTACATTTGTTTCAATTCCTCTATAATGACTTTACAATCTTATTTGCAAACAAACAGTCGACAAAGTCATTTCTGTGTTCGTGCCCGCTTCTTAGATGTCTAAATATGAACTACTGAAACTTGTACTCAATGCAACAGCTTAGCACCTTAACTGATTTTATCAACACTAAACACGTTTCAGTTATATAAGGATCAGTTCAGGGGATTTAATTATGAAAAAAAGGGGGAAATGACTATCCAACAAATCAGAAAAAAAGCCTTCCGTTCCTTCCCATTCTGTCCTTACCTTTTCTCATACTTGAGCACTCTGTCAGCCAGTGCAGACACAATGGGCCAAATGGCCACCTTCTGCCCTGCAATGCTCCTGCAGATAGAAAATGTTTGCTGGGGTAAAGATTCCCGGAGAAGTCCAGTATTGCATTCCAGTGACAATGTTTGCCTATCACTTTGTCCACTGGGAGGACAGGTGGGGGTGTCCAAATTTTACTTTCAACTAAAGTCCACTCATTTCGCTTCCACCAATAGTCAGTCGGTGGTAACTCTAACCTATAGATGTGATGCAAAGTCCTGACATTAAAATAAATTTAGTAAATATTATTTTCTTCAGCAACTTATGAAGCATGCCATTTGGACCAGGTAACTTGCTTCAATTATAAAAGAAAAGTGTATGTGTCAACTGCTTAAACTAATCTGGAACCATTTTCATTTTTAACAGATTGCCATCACAGCATTCCACCAGGATTAAGTTCTAAACATCAATAGGAAATAAATATTGAAATAGGCACAAAAGACTCAAATAAGTCACACCATTGCAGCTTTACATATTTATTAAATAGCTTTTTCTTATGCATCTTACAACTGTCAATACCACGCTTGACTTGTATAATATTAGTGCTTTGTGTATATTTTCTGTCATTAACACTACTCTCTTGGTCACCGACTTGTCTGCCATCTGTAAACTGAGGTACTTATACAAAACTAATCTAAGGCAGCAAATATACAAAATTTACCATTCATCCTCTCTCAGCTTCAAAGAAAATAAACAGGTGGGTATTCATTTAGCAAAAGACAATGTGGCTCTTCACAGGTAGTACATTTCAGTGCTCATCTACAAATGCAAAGTTATATAGAGTATTTGCATATTCATTATGTCATATTGCACAGTCAACTTACAAAAATAGGACATTAAATACTGGTTACACAACTATTTTTCTGTACATACAAAACCTCTGCCCTACCCATTATCTTGACAGTCGGCTCTTCAAATGTGCTTTTTTTTTATTATACAACTCTGCTGCTTCCAAATGGAGACCTTTGAAGAACACTTGGGATTCCTTCTTTGGCAGAAATGGAAGCAGAACATGTCAATGAATGAGACAGAACATAGTTCCTTAGGGAGCTAGGTATAAGTAGCAAGAAACCTCGACTATAAAGAAGTGTCATTTACTCCTATGATGCACACAAGTAAACATTTGATGACTTATACTGTTTCAGTAGTTGGGTGAAAGATCCTGAGCCCATCTATGTCGATTCAACATGCCGTCTACTCATTAGGCCGGTTGCTGGGGGTTAATGTTCATGTGTGGAGGGTGGCCAAGAAGACCGATTCGTTGCTTTTGCTTCCTTTGTTCCGTCATCTAAAAACAAAGCACACCGGACATTCCATTAAAGCGTTGCTTCTTGAGAAATTTATGTTCTCAGAAATGCAGCACATTAAAGTAGCTCGGAGGATTTGAGTCAGATGGTTTACTTTGGCAGATCATCTGATAATGGAACGCTCATCCAACCTCCTGACATCATTTGTATCTGGCCAACTCAAATGGATTACTTTTAGGGAGAGGTTTCTATTACTTCTCGTGTGATCCACATTACACATTAGTAGTGTGAATAAACAGGCAAATGTTATTATTGCAAGTTATAATTGCACATCTAGCAAGGCAAATTATTATAATCTACAGAGAAAACAGCACTGCTAACAGCTGCTTAATTATAATGCATTAGCAACAAACAGTTTACATTTTTGCAAGATTGAGAGACGTATTATTATAGGTTGGTATATATTGAGCTTTTATAGTACAGCAAATGCAGCTGTCCACATTACCCCTCAACGAGTGTCTGCTCACCAGGACACTCTTCCTCATTCTTTAAATAGTTCATGCTCCGTGTCCAAATTAGCAGGAAGTTAAAAGAGGGGAGCCATTGAGCCCTTTGTGAAGCCAGGGCCAGAGATGTTGTGTCTTCTTTGCATAAGAAGTTGGAGCGGGAATAGGTCATTCAACCCCTCACGTCTGTCCCACTATTCAACAAGATCATGGTTAATCTGCTCCAAGCCTCAACTCCTTTTCTGTGCCAGATTCTGGTAGCCCTCAACTCCCTAATATTTCAAAATTCTGAGTTCTTCCTTTGTGATTTAGCCTCCTCAATTCTCTAGGGTAGAGAATTCCAGACATTCACTATCCTTTGGGAGAAAAAAATCCTTTGCATCTCAGTTTTATCTTATTCTGTAACGTCCTGTAGTTTGAGATTCCCCCACCAACAGAAACATCTCAATATATGCTGCTGTGTTCCTCCAGCTCCACACCATGTTATCAATATGCAACCTGTCAAGCGATCCCCAGAATCTTTATTTCATAAGAATGGCTTCATTAGCATTATGCAAATAGGTGTATGTGAGGTGGGAATGGTGTCGGTACAAGTAAGTCAGAATGATTTAAGAAGAGAGTTCAACAGATGCTAACAGCCTATTTGCAAGTTCGATTCTGGTTAGAAACCGATAGAAGGAATGTAGGCTTTGTACTTGAGGCTGACACGAGTAGAGTTTTTACTGGTGATAACTAAACAAATTCTCTCATTTGTTCAACCTTCAGACAGATGAATCAAGACAGATAGATGATCGTGAGACTTTCTGAATCTGTGTGTATATTATTCAAGCGGAGCAGTCTTGAAATTCCTGTAATCTTGAACTGCTTAATCCAAATCAGTAATGCTTCCTAAAGCTACATGTCTAATCAACTGCGTGGTACGCAGTCGTAGAAGGTTCTCTGGATGCTGTTCACCACCCTAACCATTTGCACAAGTCAAGTTCCCGGTTTCTGGTGATTCATCGTCAACTATGACTCTTTACCCGTTGAGCTCTCAGTCAGACTTTTGGGTGTTCAGGAATGCAAAAATGGAAGAAATGTGGGAAGGGACTTGGTGGTGATGTCACTGGCCCAGTAATCCAGAGGCCCAGGCTAATTTTCTGGGGATAAGGGTTCAAATCCCACCATTTGCAACTGCTGGATTTTAAATCCAAACAAACACTTTACTGTCTACATGTAACTCAAAACATCAGCACATGGTCAACTTTTACCAGCCCTCTGAAATCATCAAGTCCTCAAGGCAATGGCAACAACATTGCTAGTGATGCCCAAATTTCGTGTAAGAGTAAAAAAAAAGCCAAAGCTAGTTCCTGTTCTATTTGTACTCAACATGCATTTCCTGGCAAACTCCCAGCATCCAAAATGTTTGATAGAGTAGATATGTTAAAACTATTTCCTTTGATGGGGGAATCAAACATAATGGAAAAATAAAATTACAGCTCGGTCTTTCAAAGCAAATCTGGGAGCAACTTATCTACATTAATGGAAAGCAGAAACAGTTTCCCCTCTCAGACAAACTTTTTTTTTTGCTTGAGCATTGGTCTCAAAGGATATGGAGTAAAAGCAGGTAAACAGAAGCTGAGGTGTAGATCGACCATGATCTAATTAAATGGTGGAGGAGATAGGAGAATTAGATGGTCCACCCGTGTTCTGACATGGAAACATTTAAATAGTAGCCACAAAATGGGAGAGTGACGTCGTATTGCTTCCCATGTCATTTCACAGGAGATTCCCCACCAACCAGAACCTGTCCCAAATACAAACTGTGCTGCTGGAAACAGAGAGAGACATAATTTAGATTGAAAGGTCCATAAAAATCAGCCACAAACCTTTTACAATCTCAGATAACTAAATTAGTTCAGACATTTGGTGAAACTGGACTGGACGAAGAGGACAGAGGCTTTGTGTGACAATAGCATCAATATCTTGGCTCCTATTTGTCCCTCAAGTGACAAAATTAAGATAGATGTTTTGATCTTCATCTCATTGCTCTTTCTGGGAACTTTGTACACAAAACTGTCCACTGTGCTTCCTATATTACAACAGTGACCACACTTCAAAAGTAATTCATTAACTATAAAGCACTTTGTGATATCTTGGGATCACGCAAAGTAGTATCTAAATATGGATTGGTTCATTTAGTTGTGAATACAAGCTTCCTCCTCTAATTTTCAGGGAGCGTCATGTCCTGGGCTCTATAGGTGTTCCTGATGCTCATCTGTGCCACTTGAAGGATTGGACTCAGTTGATCAGCCAAGATCAATTTAGGCATTAGTGAACAGCCCTGACTTACAATAGGGTGTTGGTGGTATAAAGGGGGAAATAGAGTGATTTTTCTAGACACAATGATTTAGGTTGGAACTTTTACAATCTACTTACCCATGGCTTGTTATCAAAGGAAACAAACCATCTATAATGATGAATGCCCTTGACTCGATCAGGCATACAACGCTTGACTCTAAATATCAACAAAGCGATGTTTTCTTTTAAAGAATTTCTGGTTGCTGATAATTAAAAAAAAAAAACCTTAGCATTACAATCTCCTGATCCAAAAGAATGGGTGTAATCTCAGACAAGAACTTCAAATGTGGTACATCGATTATTCTAGCCACCATTCAAAAAACCTCCAGCACATGAACCTTCAGAAAGTAAAGCATAGAGATCGATATAGGAGGATCAAATGCTAGTTAGTGCCAAACAGTATCCTCAGGCAGGATTTTACTGCTAATTTCAGGCTCCCAGCGTCAGGGCGATTGGGGTTCAGAGCCCAAAGGATGCCAACAATAGGGCTGGTTCAAAAGTGGCTTCTCAATTCGCTGCCTTCAAGCTCGGGCATGCTCCTGGCCCATCAAGAGAGCAGACAGTCCTCAATCCACAGCACTGTCTTAGCCAGAAGTGGTAATTATAGATGCTTCAAAATGGCATAAATCCGACTGGTCAAAACTGCAGGGTCCCCGAAAGATCCTCCTGTACCCATGCCCCCTTTCTAGAGAACGTGCCTCCACTATCTTCCACCGCCACTGCCCCGTCTCAAGGCTGCTCCAAGAAACTGAAAGGCTAGCAGCACAGGGGTCATTCCCACCATCAGCAAAATGCCAGTGGTCCTGCTTACTTGCCTCTGATTGGAGCCCTCAATAGGCTACCCGCTCCTTTGCGGTGTGTAGCTAATCTGCACGGCAGTTTACCATTGGGTGGGTGGGGGCGGGGGAGAACTTCCTGCCTGCCAGCTCAGCAACATCCAGATGTGAAGCCCTGCTGTTTTGTCAGCCCTTTCCTCGACCACCATCATCCCTGGGTTAGTCAAATTCAGCCCCATCTGTTAGAAAGGAATGGTCTGGTATGAAGATGTAAAATTTAGCCAAGTCTTTCTGCCATTCGCTTCTCTTTTAAAACATCTTAAATTCTTGCCATTATATCTCATGTAGTGAATTGCAAATTGGATAACGCCCTTGTTAAGTGCTTTTGACATGTTTTACTGTGCTCATATTTCGCTATAAAGATGAGTTACCATGTTGTTGCTGTGATCAGGTATCCTTCACAAAGCCAGATGCTAATAGGTTGCCTTGAATTGATCTTCCCCATTTGTGACAGATCACGAGGCTGCAAAATTACAGGTGGACCAATCAAAAGTCAACTCAGTGATTTAAACAGTGAGTACGGAAGGGTCGAAGGAAGAATTATGCAACAAGTTGATGCAACATATCCAGTGAAATGGGAGGAAGGTTTTCTGAAAGGCAACTGGAGTTTCAAAACCTGTAGTTTGTAGTGAAAATGTGTGTTGTTTGATTCTGGTCAGAACAGTCCCACTGTGGTATAAAACGCATATCACGTTATGCTTGTGCGGACACTTTTGCCTTTTTAAACGGTTCTTAGGGAAAATAAAATCTTATCACACTTTTGGCAACTCAAGTGTGATTAATGAGACCAAGAAGTAAGTAGTTAAATAAGAAGGTTAACACAATAGGGCTCTACTCGGTGGATTTACATTAAGACCAATTTTCGGCTACTTTACCTTTTCATAGCCAGTAAAGCATAATCAATCCAGCAGGTTGTACTGATAAGCAACAAAAGTGGCATAATGCCCAAGCTTTAACTCATTCTGGTTTAGTTGCTTTTGGTATTTTTCACACAGAAACAAAATAGGTTATAAACCAATGCGAAACACGTGGACCTCATTCTTTTTCATCTTAAATCTCTCAACATTATTCCAGTGCTCACAATCTACCCATCCTACAGGTCAGAACAGGTCTAGGAACCAAAACTTCCTCACCCTTGTACCTCTACCAATCTTATGAATAAGTGGACTGCTAGAACAAATGAAGATTAGCTGAACAAGTCCTGTCTGAAGAAGACTGGAAACTTAAAGTTTAGAAATGAACATCTGGGACAGAGAAACACGATTATTTCTGAGGATCTTGTGAATTTTGCGAAGTTTCCCGGAATCAGACAGTATCTTGTATGGACTATGTTAAAAATCCTTCTAGAACTAACAGGATTGAGCAACCTCACTAATATACAGTGCGGACACTAGAATTAGATCTCTGCAGGGTCTCAAAAGATGTTTGTGATGAACGATTGAGAAGATAATCTTACCTTTGAGGTTGTCTCAGTTTGAGGAATTGTCATTGAGCCAATGGCTCTGACTGAGGAAGGCTTTCAATGTTGGCAATTTCGACAGACCAAAGAAGTCATGAAAAGTTTGAAAGAACATGACTATGCCAATCTGTACTCCAGCACTGAATTTCAAGCATCTTTTGACTTCTCTGAAATGCCAAGGTAGAAGTGTAGAACCCAACTGCTTGTGGAAAAATTTTCAGAGAGTTATTTTGAAATCAGTGTGAAAATGAACCTGCCACCTCAAGTGGAAATCTATTCCCTTTAACATCTAGCTACATGCATCCAGCTAGTATGGGCTGCCTGAAAAACCACACTAACTTGTTTTGAAATTTCAGGACAATCCGTTGAAATTCTGAAGAGGAATATTTGGCAGGTTGATCGGAACTGATGCAAACCCCTACCAAGTTGGATCCCTTAAGCTGTAGTCCATAGAGCTGCCAATATTTTTCTTTACATTCTGTGCATAATACAACTTTGTCTGCTCGCATCAGGTAAAAAAATTAATCATAGCACTGCTTTCTGATAATCCCACATATGGTGGTTGGACAAAGTGCCATAGTAAGAAAAAACAAGATGACTTGCATTTATGCAGTGCCTTTCACAATCTCAGGATGTCCCCAAAATGCTTGACAGTCCCTTCCGGGGTTCAATATTGAAGGTGTCTCTTCATGAAGCAAATTGTATGGCAAAGGAAACCAAGTCAAACAATACAGCCCATGGATTGGTGCCTGGACTGTGGCAGCATCAATGGGAGTCTCATTCAACCAGAAGCTCGTGGCTCTGGTAGAAAAGTAACTTCCACTACTATTGGTGTGACAACTAAATTTTCAGATAGTGCGAAGATCAACAGGAAATCATTTGTGAGGAGGATACAAAAAGAGAATGCTGACAGACATAAATAGCTTTGATGAGTAAGCAAAAATCTAGCAGCTGAAGTACAATGTCAGACAATATGCATTTTCCTCACTTTGGCAGGAAGGAGGAAAACAAAATATTACTTAAATGGAGAATAACTGCAGAATTCCAAGATGCAAAGGCATCTAGTGCACCAGTCGGTAAAAGCTTTATATGCTGCAAGTGTGTTGCGTTTGTTTTGAGGTATTTTCTGGGGCTGTAGATTGTTAAAGAGGCAGGGATGGCCTTAGTGGAGTGATGTGCTCTTCCTGTTGGATGTGGGAGATCAGGGGGTATTTCAATGTTCTTGGAGAATACATCCACAGGAAATGTGTTTGTTTGCAAATCCTATCGGATCATATATATCAGTTAGAGCAGCAGTTAGATGCAACGAGGAAATTTACAGGAACTAGGTGGTGTGATGGATGATAGTTTTAGGAAGGTTGAAAATCTGCAAATACACACAGTTACCACAGGAAACGTAGGTAGGTAGTGCAGGACTCTCGTATGGCTATACCCATCTCAAACAAGTATGCTGTTTTGGAAACTTTAGGGGGTGATAGCCTCTCAAGGCAAATACAGCATTGACAGCCAGTCAGTTTCTGGTATCCTGACTAGCTCTACTATAAATTGGTGTACACCATCAGGTTCCAAGCAATCGAATGTGATAATAGACTTTAGTCATAGGCACAGACAGATGTTTCTGCAGCTATCAGTGAGACATCAGAATGGTGTGTTGCCTCTCTGGTGCCAGAGTCAAGGATGTCCGAGAGGGTGCAGAATATTCTGAAAGGGGAGAGTGGTCAGCAGAAGGTTGTTGTACACGTTGGTACCAACACACATGTACAAAATGGGATGAGGTTCTGCAGAGAGAATATAGAAAATTTGGCAGGAGGTTAAAATGTAGGTCCTCAAGGGTATCAATATCTGGATTCCTCCCGGTGCCACATGCTAGTGAAAGGAGGAATAGGCGGATAGAGCAGATGAATGTGTGGCCAAGGAGCTGGTGTGAGGGGTAAGAAATCACACGTTTGGACCATTGGAATTTCTTCTGGGGTAGAAGTGACCTCTACAAGGACAGGTTGCTCCTGAAGTGGAAGGAGACCAATACCCTGGCAGGGAGATTTGCTTGTACTACTTGGGAGGCTTTAAACAAGTGAGCGAGGGGGTCGGCGGGACCCAAAGAGAAAGTAAGAAAAGAGATAAGTCTGAGGCTGGTACAGTAGATAAGGGGAGCAAGTCAAATAGTCAAGGCAGGCAAGAGCAAGCAGAGAATAAAGGTAAGACTGATAAATTAAACTGCATTCATTTCAATTCAAGAGACTTGACAGGTAAAGGCAGATGAACATGGGACTGGGACATCGTAGCTATTACAGAAACACCGCTCAGGGAGGACTGGCAGCTTAAAATATCCTGGGGTATAGATGCAATAGGAAGGATAGAAAGGGGGGCAAGAGACAAGATGCGGGAGGCGGGGGAGTCGGACTTTTGCTTAAGGATAACATGATGGTCATACCTAGGGAGGATATACCTGGGAGAACGTCCACTGAAGTTATATGGGTGGAACTGAGAAATAAGATATAAGTCAGATTTGAATTTAGATAAATGTGGGGCATCACGTTTTGGCAAGGCAAATTGGGGAGGACTTACACAGTTAATGGTGCAGCCCTATGGGGTGTTGCCGAACAATGAGACCTTGGGGTGCAGGTGTGTCGTCCCATGAAACGGAGGTCGCAGGTAGACAGGGTGGTGAAGGCGGCATTTGGTATACTTGCCTTCATTGGTCAGTGTACTGAATATCAAAGTTGGGGCATACTGTTGTCGTTGTACAAGACATGGGTTAGGCCGCTTTTAGAACACTATTTAATTCTAGCTTCCCTGCTATAATAAAAATGTTGTTAAATGTGGAAGGGTTCAGAGAAGGCTTACAAGAATGTTCCTGGGACTGGAGTGTTTGAGCTATAGGGAGAGGTTGAATAGGCTGGGGCTATTAGGTCCTGGGGAGCATTGAATGCAAAGCGTGACTCAATGGTCATTATCCTTTTGAATTGCTTTGTCGTATGACCTCAACTCACCCAGGCAGATTTGTCTGACATGGAGCTGATGTCATGCTCTGGAACACACGTATTCTGTCTCCAGAGAAAGAAAAAGTCGAGCAGAATGGGTTGGGGAACCTTGGAGTGCAGGTTCATAGAATGGGCTGGGGCTTTTTCCCCTGCAGTGTCATAGGCTCAGTGGTGACCTTATACAGGTTTATAAAATCATGAGAGGCATGGATAGGGTGAATAGCTGAGGTCTTTTTCCCAGGGTAGGGGAGTCCAAAATTAAAGGGCATAGGTTTAAGGTGAGAAGGGAAAGATTTAAAAGGGACTTAAAGGGGCAACCTTTTTCCACAGGGTGGTGTGTGTATGGTTCGAGCAGCCAAATGTGGAGGGGGAGGCAGGTACAATTACAACATTTCAAAATAACCATCTGCATGGGTATATGCATAAGAAGGTTTAAGACGGATATGGGCCAAATACTGGTAAATGGGACTAGATAATTTTTGGATATCTGGTCAGCATAGACGAGTTGAAGAGTCTGTGTCTGTGCTGTATAATTCTATGATTCTCTAAGTCATTAAGCGGGCCACTGGAATGCTATCCTTTATTATGAAAGGAATTCAACATAAAGGTAAAATGCTATGCTTTGGTTATACAGCGCAGTGCTGAGTCAACATCTCAAACCCTGTGAACTGTTTGCTTCTTGTTTCGGTTAGGATACAAATATATTGAAGGCAGCTTACAGGATTGTTTCTAGATCGATACCTGGAATAAGGAGGCTGTCTTATGAGGTAAAGTGGACAGATTTGGGCTAGTTTCTACTGGAGTTTAAAAGAGTGAGGGGTGACCTGATTGAAGTATACAAGATCCCGAATGGACATGACAAGGTGGATGTGGGGGAAGGATGTTTCCTGTTGTGTGCAAATCCAGAACGAGGAGACACTACACAAAGCGATGGGGTGCTTTTTCAGGACAGGGACGAGGTCATTGAATATTTTTAAAGGTGGAGATAGTTAGATTCATGGTAGGCAAGGGAATCAAAAATTATGGGGACGTAGTGCAGAACATGTAATTCAAAACATAAACAGATGAGCCGCGATCTTATTGAATGGCAGAGCACGCTTGAGGAGCTGAATGGCCTACTCCTACTATTAATTTGTCTGTTTGCATCTGTAACAAATTGGCATTTTGTTAAAGGCCTAAAATGCAAAATGCTAACTGCAATGTGATTAGCTGCCACTGAAAAAAACATCCTAATCTAAGCTAACTAACAGTCAATGCAAGGAGACAGCCACCAGTGACAAATGAAACATGCCTGCTGTTCTGTGAATGGATATGAAAGTAAGTTAATGGTTGTATAGCTTTGCCACAAGGAGGTAATGAGTGTATCAAGAGACAGTCAATGCTATTTCTCTCATCTTCTCAGCTGAATGCAAAGTGCGACTCAATGGTCATTATCCTTTTGAATTGCTCTGTCGTATGACCTCAACTCACCCAGGCAGATTTGTCTGACATGGAGCTGATGTCGTGCTCTGGAACACACGGATTCTGTCTCCAGAGAAAGAAAATGTCGAGCAGAATGGGTTGGGGAATAAATGAAGCGGTTGTGAATGGCCTGAACACAGTAGAATTGCCAGACAGCCACTCACTGTATCTCACGATAATGGGAAGTTCAGAGCAGGGCAGCTGAAATGGTGTTGCCACGAATGCTGTCTCAAGAATGTTCTCTGATAAGAGACAAGCACCTTCCTTCCTGTATCAGGATCAATGAATGAGAAGTATACCTTTGACTAGATCAGATTTTTGAGATCTTCTCAATTCCTTCAGCAGGGTGGGAAACAGAACTTCAAAAAGGGACAGTGTGTTTAACAAGACCTCCAAAAACAGTGTATGAATTGATGAAGGAGCCAATGACACAATATTACATATAGAAATGAATCTGGGCCCATATGAGATCTGGCATCCCATAACCATTTGCCAATCTATCAGACACAAGGTTTGATAGGAATTACATATCAAGCCTCAACTGGGTACACAGGCAGAACTGCTGGTACAGTGTCTTGTTGGAGCACTTGCTTGGCATCAGAAAGCAATTTAGGGGTCTCTGCTCAGCGGGGACTCTGGTAGAGAGTGATGGTACAAAATCGTGGGTGTATGCGTACACCTCTTTGCTTCACTGGAGGGATGCGCTTTTAAAACAGGTCCCAAGGCAAATTGTACTTTGTTACGAGACTGAATCTGGAACAGACTTGCACATGGCAACCTTACTCCAGAATTATTTATGCACTCCAGTCAAACCCAGTCCAAATGCTCCACATACAGATTACCTGTTTTAGCAGAGACAAGAACATATACAATGTAGGGAAGTTTAAGATCCTGCTTCTTTCCTTACCCCCAATTTAGCCTCCCCCTTCAATCCTGCAGATGAAAGTGAGGTACAAACAAAAGGCTGCAACCTTGGTTGCTCCAAATATGGGCAACAGGACTGACAGACTCAGAAATGTGCATTGGTGTGAAATATAAACAAATTTATTTTCAGTAAATTTATTTTACTTTCACATTTTGGAAATGGAGGTATTGGTCTCTAACTTTTCAAACCTCCAACTAGGTTCAAGATGCGTCATACCTGGAGCTGGGAGACAATTCTACCAAGTCAACACCGAGTTGGGTATCATTTTAACCTACATCTCCGATTAAGACTCTAGACACGCACCAGGACAATTCCATCATTCTGTTCTTCCAAAACTGAAAGCAATAAACAGTACGGTCTAAGATTTCACACTCACGTATGGTGATGTTGCTGCTGTGAAGGACAGTATTTTCCTTCCACATCAGAACAAAAGCTCCTCCTACATTTCCGCATGAACCTGGTTTACTGGAACTGTGAACCTGCCAGGTCTCACTTGTTTCCAGCGACATTCACAGAGAGGGCGAGAAATTTTTTAAAAAAGCTAACCTTTCTCTGTGCCATGTTACCAATCAAGAAAAATACCCCAAACTCGATTCATCTCGTTAGTTTTGTAATTTGTCACCGTTTCCGATGATCTGACCATAGCAATCGTGGAACTCCCATCATGTTCAATCTTGAATTAGGTACACCTTAAATGATGTGACAGAACATTCCTGAAGAATCACCTTTGACTGTAGACTTGACTTGTACACACCAATATTCCACCACTATTACTCTCAACTACTCTCCGCTCAACTCCCCCCAGCTTTCAGAGGAAGCAATCCCATCAGCTTGAGTGTTAAGGAGCCAATGTGGTTAGGTATTTTACTCTCAGTATTGCATAGCTTTTAAAACCCATCAGCCAGAGGCAGAATGCATTTTAGCAGCTGTAACAAAAACGGCCCCTCTTGCAAAAGGGCAGCAAAGCTCAATACCAAGAGGAGAAGAAAATCCAGCTCAACGACCAACTGCTAGGCCTATTGCAAGCAGAGCCAACCTGACTGGGGATCAGGAAGAATAAAGAGTCCATGGCCCTTCTACTCGCCTACCTGTGACCTTGATGCCGGTAGAATGTAAAAAAAGGTGAGCCCACGAGGTGTTATTTTTTCTGCAGGCTGCACTTCGGGCTGTGGGTTGTTAAAGGAATTTGTAGCCGCTGCATCCATACAGACAGGCAAATGGTGATTTTAATACACGAGACAGTTTAGGTAGGAGACCCGGAGTTTCAGGTTTCACGTTCAAGGCTGAAGCTTACTGTAAATGCCATTTTATTTTCAGTTCTCGCAGGTTGAGAGATGAGTCACATCCACCTTTAAGGTTGTTGTCTGAATCACCGATACACACGAGCTGCCACACGTTTTTATTTATGAACGCCTGTTTTGCCACAGATTGTCTTACAGATTCTGCTGCCATCAGTTTCTTCAAATTAAAAAGGAGGCGGTGGGGGGGGGGGGGGGGGTAGGAATGGCAGAAATACACTGCTACCCAGCAGTCAGCATCAGTTGCCGAACTTGGCTTTAGGGTCTTAGCTGGACAGTCCAAAATGGGAGAGAAAGGGATGATGCACAAAACACAGGCCCTGCTACACTCCTGGGGCATCCCTGCAGCTATTCTCACAGTGAAGCAGGTCACTTTCTTTTTTATTGCCTAGGACAGAGAGGCTATTGCAAGGATTTAACAGAACCAACCTATAAATTAATGCAGGAACCTCAAACAGAAAAAAAGAGGAGCAGTCAGTCTTTCGGCTTTCTGAGCCCGCTCCGCTATTCAATATGATCCTGGCTGATCATCTCTCTCAATTCCCTGTTCCTGCTTTCTCCCCACACCCTTGAATCGCTTCAGCCCTATTAAATATATCTGACATCTTCTTGAAAACATTTGATGGTGTGACAGAGAATTCCACAGGCTCTCCACTGTCTGGGTGAAGAAACCTCTCCTATCCCGTATCTTTAGACTATGACCCCTAGTTCTGGACTGCCCAGTCATTGGGAACATCCTGCATTTACCCTGTCTACTCCTGCCTCAATATAGTATCACAGAATCCTGAAATTGTGGAAAGAGGCCATTCAGCCCAGTGAGTCTGCATTGACCCTCTTGAAGAGGATCCCACCCAAACCCAGTTCCCCCACCCCATATCTATCCACGTTAACCCACTCAGCCTGTACATTCCTGAACACCACGGGCAATTTCCCATGGCCGATCCACTTATCTTCCACATCTTCGTACTGTGGGAAGAAACCAGAGCACCTGTAGGAAACCCACGCAGACACAGGGAGAAAGTGCAAACTCCACGAAGACAGTCACCCAAAGGTGGAATTGAACCAGGGTCCCTGGCGCTGTGAGGCAGCAGTGCTAACCACTGAGCCACCATGCCACCCTTGCTAGAATTTGAGGTTTCTATGAGATTCCCCTCATTCGGCTAAACTCCAATGCATAAAGTCTTAACTGATCTGTTCTCTCTTCATACTTTAGACCAGCCATCCCAGGAATCAGTCTGATAAATCTTAACTGCACTTCCTCCATCGTCAGAACATCCTTCCCCAGAAAGGGAGGCCAAAACTGCACACTATACTCCAGGTGTAGTTTCACCAAGGCCCTAAGACATCCCTGCTCCTGTACTTGAATCCCCTCACTATGAAGGCCAACATACCCTTTGCCATCCTCACCACCTGCTGCACCTACAACCTCATTTTCAGTAATTGTACAAGGACACCCAGGTCTTGCTATTACCTCCCCCTCTTCCAATCTACTGCCATTCAGACAATTATCTGCCCTCCTGTTTTTTTCTTACTACTGAGTAGATAACCACACGTTTATCCATATTACATTTTAGCTGCCATGCATTTGCCAACTCACTCAACTTGTCCTAAATCAGACTGAAGCACCTCTGTGTTCAACTCGGCTCACCCTCCCACCCAGATCTGTGTTATCTCCAAGATTTCAGACCACTGCATTTAGTTCCCTCATCCAAATGAATGTGAATAGTTGGCAGTCTAACCACTGATCTCCGTGGTATCCCACTAGTCACTGTCTGCCACTTGGAAAAAGACCCATTTATTCCTACTCTGTTTCCTGTCTACCAACCAGTTCTCAGTCCATGTCAACAATCCCCATGTACTTTAATCTTACACACTGACAACGTACATGGAGCTGAAATGTACAGTGAATTGTTCCTTGGGTCCTTTGTATCACAAGAACAGGACTGAATGTGAATTTGCACTCTTCCAGTTTATAACATACATCTTTTTCTTTGCCATCGATGAGCTGCTGCCAATTCGATGCCACCCAAGGCCACTTTCATCCCCTTCAGGAGTTTAGTGCCTGGCACTGAATCATGGAACATCACCAGCAACCAGCATGTTAAATGTGTTCCCCTTAGAGCCAGCACACTCCTTGCAAGTATGGCCTTTAGAAAAATAACTCAAAAAGGGACAAAGCTAACAAGAGAGAACCAGAGTTAAGTGACTGGAATCCAATCAAGTTGGCGTCTCAGTGTTCAGTGACATTTGCAATCCACATATTTGCTGAAGGAGCGTTTTTAGCACATTGCAGAAGGCATTTCAGGTTGGAGGGAGCCTCAGAGGAGGTGAAAAGGAACATGTCAAGGACCAGCAGGATTTGCCACTTCTGTAGGACACTGAAAGTTGGACTTGATAAGTAGATGCAGGGGACTGGATGATTCTGTGCTTGTGCAAGGAAGATGTCAGGCAGTAGTTACAAACAAGGACTGGTCATGTCCAGTCCCACACTGTGATTAAAAGGTTTTATTGGAGAGAACACCGGTGCCTGCTACACTGTTGAAACCCGATATCCTTCAGAGGCAATGAATGCCAACTGAGGGAAGACCACGAGGACTTCATACAAGAATACCCTTGGGGAATAATAAAAATACACCAACAAGCTGTGTCACTTGGCAGAGTCTGGTAACCAGGCAGCCTACTGCACTGCACACTCGTTACAAATTTAAAAACAGCTCCCATGCCAGTCTAAATCTCATGAAATCTGTCTGATGTTTGTTTTGAACCATCTTGCCCAACCCTACAGCCCTGTTCACATTCCACACTGTTTAGTATTCCTCTTTGTTCCAGAAAATGATCTTAAAATGATTCAACATAAACGATGAACTGCTTCAAAAATGCATTAAAATTGAATAATTGTAAGCAAGCTGTGTATTAAGTATTTTTCAAATCTCTCTATCTTTTGACTTTTTTTTTAAAAAAGTAATTTCTTGAGATCTAGGCATTTTTGGCTGGGTCAGCACTTATACCTCAAACCTAATTGCCCCTGTGTGAGCACTGGGGAGTTACTCTCCTGAACTACTGAAGTCCATCTGGTGCAATATTGCTGTTGGGAAGGGAGTTCCACGATTTTGATCCAGTGATAGTGAAGGAACAGCAATAATTGTTCCATACCAAGATGGTGCATGACTTGGAGGGGAACTTGCAGATATCGGTGATCCCAATGCCTCTGCTGTCACTGATATTCTAGATGGTGGTGGTTGAGAGTTTGGAACCTGCTGTGAAAGGAGGCTTAGTGAGTCACTGCAGTGCGTGTTACTTATGGTTCACACTGTCGTCAGTGTGTGTATGTGTGGTGGTGGTGGAGGATGTTTAAGGTGGTGTGCTAATCAACTGGGCTGCCTTGTCTTCAATGATGCCCATCTTTGGGTCGTACCATCCAGCCCTGTGGACAATATTCCATCATACTCTTAACTTGTGCCTTGTGGATAGGCATTAGGGAGACAGGGAGTGAATTACTCTCAATCTCAGACCTTTCCTTATAGCCACTCTATTTAAATTGCTGATCCATTTTAGTCCTGGAAGATGGTCATTTGCAGGATGTGAATATAGTGATGGGAATGCCAAGGGGAGAAGGCAGTTGCTTGGCACATACCTGCATGGCATAAATTTATGAGATAACCCACACCCTTTTGCTACCATTGTTTTCAGTGGTTGGTGCAGTCTACTAATTAACTCAATCTCAACTCTCTTCCAGACTTCCAGAAGGCCAGCCCTTAACCATCTCAGTTGTAGTTCAAAACCTTGCATGAGAAATTGGTCTAGGTCGAGCTGTATTTTAGGTTATGAGTGTCCTTGGTTCGGCAAAATAATGATCACAGTGCCATCTTGGCACCAGAGTTAGCTGCAGGTGTATTTAATGTTTGGTCGGATTACACAGATCTGGCTGTGAAACCAGCGTGATTAAGATACTAATACAGCTGAAATTGTGCTACAGCAGGGAGGACCTCTCACCGGTGCTATTAAAAGGATCATCATCTACTGACAGCAAGTTGCTGGCTAATTTCTTCTGGCTATTATTACAAAAATACATATTTTTGGTCCTGTGTGGTTGCATCGTGAGGCTGCAGGGAGTGGTGTGGCAGGTGCTAAAGTACTTATCGCTGATGGAATAAGCTGCTCAAAGAGGGAGAAAAGTTGTCAAGGGTAGACCATAACCAATCCCAGGTGTTGAGGGAGCAACTGTCCTTTCTGAATCTGAGAGGGAACAATGACCATGCTTCAATAATGACATCCGCACTGAATACTGCCAGCGAGATTTCCAGAGCTGGGCAAGGATGGCATTGCCAATGCCTGCAAAAATGACCATAGAGCTCAGTTGGTCTTTGGGTGTTTGCAGATATGAGCAACATCTCTTGGTTTGCCCTTCACTGACAAATAAGAGGAGTCACTGAGGCTATGGACTCAAAGAAAGCAGATGAATTTTATTCCCACTTGGCAGAGGTAAGCAAGTGTAATGAGCATTAGGCTTTGCTAGGATTGCAGGTTGACGCATTGGACTAGCCTTCAGAAGTCAAATGGAAAAGTTTTATGCACGCAACATAATCTTGTCACGTCCATTATTGCATTAGGAAAGGCACCTTATGGTCAGCAAACAGCTTTTAAAGGTTTCAATACTTATGATTCTAAAGTACTGTGTGTTGCCATCTGTACCAATAACAATGCATAGTACTCTCAGTGCAACGTTGCTGGGCTTAGGAGGCAGAAACAGCATGCCCACTTCCAAAGTTTAACAACAGACAGTACGGAATGAAAGTAAAATTACTTTTAGGGAAGTTTGTCTGGGTGAAAAATAAAAGGAACTGGTCTGCAGGTCTGGCCCTGTTAATGGATCACATGAAGTACAGCTTGTCTTGGTTTTGTCTGGATTTTGAAGCAGGTGAATGAAAGCACAAAGCCATTTTTAGTTCAACGAAGATTGACACTTTGATGATACTTCCTCTTTCTTCTCAAATGGATTTTGTTGAGTACGTATATTTTTAACAGGAAAAAAGGGGTGAGGAAAACGGAGATCAGAGTTACCACAACACAACTGATTTATATGAAAGTGATCTCCAGATCACATATCAGAGGAGTACCAGTATTGAACTGATGTGAACAGAAACCAAACATCGGTGTGAAATGCCCTCGATCAGTTGGCTGAGTTTCTGCCTCTTTGGCCTAGCAATTCTTGCTGAAAGCATATTCAGTCTTTACTGGTTTCAGTTTGTCTCTTTATTCCAAATCAGAAGGTCATCAGTTCAAGGTCCACACTGCAGGATGTGACCACATTGAGGTTTTGGGGTCAATGCATACTGTGATGAGAGGGGTGTTGTCTTTCATTGGGATGTTAACACGAGGCCACACTTCGCGCATTTCGGCAGATGAGCAAGACCACAAATGCACTAATTGAGATCGCCTGCTGTCCTCATCAAGAATTTCCCTCGGACTTGAGAAACTCAACTGATGTTTGGCTTGGAGAGGTACAGCATCACCTCCAAGTTCCTCAGGCTGCACCCTCACTCTGACTGGGAGATATCTCACCCTCCCTTTAATGCCGCTGGGTCAGAAACACACTCAAACAGCAGTTCCACCAAATGCACTGCAGCAGTTCAAGAGGGCAGCTCAACGTCACATTCTCAAGGGCAACTAGCAATGGCTAATAAGTGTTGCTTCAATCAGCAAATCCCACATCCCATGCGCGAATGAAAAAAACACTGCTGCATTTTCCCAGTAACAATAGTGAATCTTCAAACATAGCTCTGAAGTGCTTTTGTATCAAGGGATGAGAAAGGGGCAAAATAAGTGGAAAGTTCAGCATTTGCTAGTTGTCACCTTCAAGCTAGACAGACATTCATAAAAACTTGATAGCTCATGTTAGAAGCTGAAGTTCATCATTTATTTCATCCTACATCTCCATAGTTGACACGTCATTGATTTCGTGGTTAATTCATGTGGACCACACGAGGCAACTCAATTGGGGGCTGTCCATCTTTGCCTTGAGAAGTGAGTGCATGCACGAGAGTCGGGTGGGCGGGGGGGGGGGGCGGGGGGCAGCGCACGAGAGATGGAGAGGGAGAGCAGCACACAAGAGGGAGAGAGGGAACATGTGGGAGAGAGGGAGAGACAGACAGACAGACTTAATATCCACTCACTACTTCTCCAATAGTCAGGTCACCAGGTTGGTCACAGATGATGATAAGCCATGGGACGTTAGCGGTACAGCCACCCAATTGCTACCTGAATAACTGCTGTCGCAGTGAGAACTCAGTATACTAAGACAACATTCAGTTTTCAATTAAGCTATTTAGGCCAATACAGCCAGAAGATGACAATGAATTTCAAGCAGGAAGCTTTTGGAACCATGTCAATGTTGGGTGCAAGTACTGACAAAATTTCCTATAATGATAGCCGGATGAGGGGGTGGTTGGGGATGAACTTAAGTTATCTGGAGATACTTGGAAACTTGGTTTCATACCTCTTAGAGCAGAGAAGGTTAAGGGGAGATTTAACAGAGGCGTTCAACATGATGAAGGGACTTTACCGAGTGAGGAAGGGGAAATTCTTGTTGCTGGTAAGAAGGCTTGTATCTAAAGGACACAGATTTAAAGGCCATTAGCAAAAAACAGAAACAGATGAGATGGGGAAAATAGAAAGGGTGGTGAAAGGTCATCTTCATATGGGAACTAGATAAACACACAAAATAATTTTGTTGGGGGGTGTGGAGGAACAGTTGGATAGCTTTAATCAATTAGCACTGAAATATGGGAAAAATCCTCTATGATCTATGATTCATTTTTGTAGCACAGAAATGGCAACTCTAACTGCGAGCAAACAAACCAGTAGGTGCTCTACTCTAATGATCAGTCCACTCGAGCTCATTCCAGGCTGAGGTTTCTAATAGGTCTCAATGGTATCCCTTTGGCATCACATGTAAGATGAGTTTTGTTGGTATGTTATTACTGAGAATGTACACTTAGAAACACAGGCAAATTATTGCTTACCTGCTCTTTTAGCTCTGACAGTTGGCCAGATAAGTTAGTAACCAACTTCATCGTTGACTCCAGCTTTTCCTGTAGGTTTCGCAACTCATTTTGCTCTCCTTCAGCATCACTGCTAACCAGTGACATGGCACGCATACGTGGAAACCAGTCCAGGTTCCGTTGCTGAAACGGAAAGAAAGATTCAAAACCTTATGTTTGTAGAGTAGAACAGTTTTCAAACTACAGAACAAGTGGTGGTTAATGTTCGCAAGACAATACCCTGATCAGAGTCAAGCTGCCCGATTGTAAAATTTAAGCAAATTCTGGTTGTTAACTGTCAATCAGCATTACAAGAGGCATTCAGCATGGTAACATCGCTGCCAGAATCCACTTGTTAACCAAACAACTAATCTCCTCTCATGCAGTATAAATGCTGGCTTTCCCCAGTGAATATGTATTCTTGAAAAATGCCCCGATGAGTGCAAGATGAAAATCTTTGACGAAATGCATTTGTTTTCAGCGATACTGATGGTTTCATGTTCGTTGAGGGACAATGGGCTAACTGCTGAATATATTATGAGGAACAAGTAAAACTCAATGTGGTTCAAGTTTTTTTTAATGTTAAGAGCTAGGAAAGAACTCTAACTAGAAAAGCACACAACGAGACTCTGTCATACCAACATTTAACCCCTGCTGACTTAACATTAGTAGCAGAGGATGGTTAGCTGTTTGTTAGTCAAAGATTGAAAAACGAAGCATTTTGCAAGGCTAAGCATGAATTGGATGACACTTTTCTTTTTAAAAAAATGGCTGGATCTAAATATAAAGTCTCGAGATCATTAAGGATCTGTTTTCTTTGTGAACTTTATGCGAATGTGAACTTTTTAACCTGCGGAAGAACAAGTCGTGTACTCAGGTTACTTCTTTATCAAATAAGAAACAAAGGATTGGTCCTGGCATTCCAGCACTTAAAAACAAATATTTAAGTTTTTTTCAGAATTGAAGCCTGATGATGTGGAATACAGTGGAAATTGTTGTAAATTTTTAAACTTACATGGATAACACTTATCAAAAATATACTTTAGTAAACCTGGTCAGATTTTGATAAAGTTAGAAAGAGATGGTCCCATTGAAGAATTCATGGTGGAATTCAATAGGTTGTGTGCAAGACTACAGAAATTCCAGATGGAAATTCTTCGTTCTTGGCTGGCATTTAAGTTACTAAACTGTGCCAATGTATCAAATTTAGATAGACAGCTTTGACGGGAGACAAATTTAGATAGACACACTGCTAAAACAAATGCCGGAAGCAGTGAAAACATTCCTTGGTAAGCATTCCTTTCCGACAGTTACGGAAGGGGGAATTTGGCAAAAGTACAGACGTGCCAGACGCAAATGTTAGTGGGCGGTCGAGACCATCTAGACATAGGGATTAAGCAGCAACATGAAAGGAGAACGAAGAGAAATTAAGACCAAAGCCTGTGGACAATTTTGAGAGGGAAAAAGAGAGAGAACTGGGGACTTCAAAGAAAAGGCTGAACCTCAGAATTGCCAACTGTGTGGTCAATCACTGCTTTAGGTGTGATTCATTATACAATTTGGGGCCATTTGTGGCGCAGTGTAGAATTAAAAACTAAACGGGGAACAAGATTTGGAGGAAGAAAATGGCAATACAAATCATAGCAAGGGAACTACATTGGTCACAAGAAATTCCAGCCCGACGATGCACGTATCAATGGCAGAATGTTTCAATTGCACAGTGTTAGACAGTGGATGCACTTCCACTTCTATAACAGAATGGCTAAAATTTTACCTAGACTGAGTAGCAAGGGTTGGAATAAACTGGTAGAACCAGTTTCAAAGCTACGGATGATAACACACTAAATATCTTTAAAAAGAGTTAGCTAGAATCAATCATTTTATTAGCATGGATGTAATATCCACTGAAATGCTGTTTTATTAGACCATTGATTAAAAACATGCAGATAACATTGGATTTTGAAAACAACAGAGCTATTGTATTTCAAACATCTATGTATTTACAATTTACACAGTCAGATCTTATCGTATTCCTTTACTGGAACATGGCCTCCCTAGCATTTTGCACAGCTGACCTACAAAAGGTTAAACATTTTAGTCAAGGATGCAGACCTGAGGAATGAAAAATACAATTAGCTTACAGAAGAGAAAAGTATAGATGTGAGAATTTTTAAGGAATACCAAAGGACACTGTCGCAGCCCACATTAAGTCTGCTCTTCGTAAGGGATTCCAGCAGGTAGTGACTATGGATTTAAATGCGCTAGATAAAGAAAAAAAAACTCATTTTACCTTTTGTGAATTTGGCAATCGGATTTAGTCGGTCAACAATAACACACAGTACAGATAAGAAAATAATAGTGGATAAGGTAATGGAAAAGGTGGATAGGACTGAAGGTGGACCACTGGAAACATTTCTCACTGAAAACTGGGGTGGAATTGGATTTTGGAATTTCTAATGGTGAATTTAGAGATGTATGTACAAACGTGACCATAATGGGTATGAATATGGCAGCAAACAGCCCTTTTAGCATGCGAGAGGGAAGAAGAAATAACCGAAATGCTTGGCAGATAAACCAACCTATAAATTATCATTGACCGTAGCACGGCCATGTTAAGAGGCCATGTTAAGAGTTCTCTGCAGATGTCAGAGGATATCGCCCAGATCAGTTCGTTTTTGGTAGGAATCCTAAAGTCTCGTCAGTAAAAAGCGATTAGTCTCAGACTTGGAAAGGGCTACAATTAGCTCCACTTTTCCCCCAGCATTTGAATGCACCGTTTGCTGGCAGAAAGGATTTATTTGAAGTCAAAGAAACATTGGCTGAGCCTCATTATATAACCTAAGGCCATCAGAAACCAGTTTCAGTCAGGGAGATATGATCTATTACAAGAGTGAGGGGCTTAAAGAATGGAGAGTACTGGAGAAGGTTACTGGGAAATACAGAAAAAAGAATAATTGTACAGCACAAAACCAGACGGTTGGGGTACACTCTTGAAGGTTGCTCGGTATGGATTACAAATGTGTAGACTTTAAAAGGGGCTGCAGAAAATCGTGAAGAACTATGTACCCCTTGTACTCAAGTGCTGCACAGTTATAAAAAACTGCTGCAGTTGACAGTCTGTCTGATGATGGTGGTCAATATGAGGCCATTGGTCCCACAGGACAGTTGCCAAAACTTGCTACTATAGTCAAATATTTAGCAGAAGGGGCTAATAAATGGGGAAGTGCAACCATTGTATGGGAGGAAGGGAAGACCACTGGAAAATAAATGATCTGGCTCAAGGTTAAAAAAAAAGGGTATGGTGTTAAGACCCAGGGATTGAGAACACGAAATACAGAAATAGAAGGCAAGAAAACACAGCGCAGGCTCACAATGGCTCTGGGAGCGAAGGTGTCCCTAGGAAGACCTCACCAACTGTTGAAAGGAATCCTACTAATCGGGAAATTGGTAGATCACTCCAGAAAGAGACAGATGGGGAGACAGTGAGTGTTGCTGAATAAGGTCAAGGAATATAGCACAGGCCAGGAATGTCACCAGAAAGACAAGCCTGTTCTTCAGGGAGCCTTAGTGACCATTTGCAAACTAGAAGACAAGCTAATAAAAGGTGCCAAACAACACAGAATGCAAACCTGGGAGAGCATTTTGGTTACACAGAGGTGCAAAATAGGGGACAACCAGTCCAATCACGTAGCTGTATAGGCACAGAAAAGATGCCTCTTGACGGGACCTGTAAGACTAAAACAAGGCTTATGGTACAACATTTAGAAGGGGAAAAACAGGGGTCTAGGATAAGATATCACCCACAGCAAGAAGCGTGCTTTTGTAGAATCTCATCGTTTTTTAGCAACAAATACTTGGAAACGTAGATCAGTTTCTACAGAAACTACAGCTGCACTTCCCAAGAGATCAGCTCAAAAAGGGAAGTATTTCTTTACTCTCCTCAGAAGGGGCACCTGATGCAGTGGAGATAGTAAGAACTGCCAATGCTAGAGTCAGAGGTAACACAGTGTGGAGCTGGAGGAACACAGCAGGCCAGGCAGCATCAGAGGAGTAGGAAAGCTGACGTTTCGGGTCGGGGCTCTTCTTCATGCAAATGAAGTGGAGATGCTCTGGAAGGTAGATGGATATGATACCTCCAGGGTTTGATTCTTCTTTCTAAAAAAAAAAAAGTGACTATCCTCAGTTGAAAGCAGACCTGCTGCGTCTTACTGGCACCAATGGGAGCAGCTTTCAAGCATCCTTGTGATGCAGGTTGGTGACTTTTTGTGGGGTGGGAGCGGTGGATTTGAAAACATTGTCGTCATGGATGGGCAAAAGGCAGAATTTATAATTGAAAATCAGTCTTCTAGGACAATTAACTTTACGATATTAGCAAACAACTAGAATGGATGGACTTTTGCTTTGTATCAGTTATCGTATTTAGTAAATGTTAGCCCTATTTCAAATTAGCACCTCACAGAAAGATGCACTGGCTTCCAAAACTGAAATGGGTGAATTGCAAAGTCCAGCTGAATAGGCTGGGTACCCAAAATGAGACCAGATGCCAGCCGAGTTCATGAGTTGAGAACGCTTATGAAAAATCCCAAGGTGGAAGATATTATTTTGGAGAATAAAATACTTTTTTTTTTTTTACAAGAAGAATTGAAAACAGAGCAATGTGTTTAGAAATTTCCATCACTAGGAGATGCCAGGAATATCAACCTTGACGTTTCAAGTGATGCTTCTTATGCAAATTTCTGATGGGTTCTGAAGTGCATATGCTATTATAATTTTGCTTTTGGCAGAAGGAAGTTAATGTTGCCCTTTAGCATAGGAAGCTAAAAAGATCAGAAGAGCAGTAAAAATATCTTAGCAGCAGAAACTCTCCCTCTTGATGAGGTGGTACACATCATTGTTCTTAGTGAAAAATACTGGGAGAAATTCTAATAAGGAATTCGACAGCAATGCCCACTGAGTGTTCCATCAATAAGAAGTCATTACAGGATAATGTACATTCAGCAAAACATGTGAATGAGAAACACCCAAGAATCGATATTGTGGTGTTAAAACAGACGCTGGAGAACAGCGAAATCTCCAAAGTGAAATGGGTGGATAGGAGCAGTCAGCTGTTGAGATTATTTTCTAGAGAAAGGAGCTAACTTTAAGAACTTGTTAGAAATACTGAAAATAAAGGAAAACTAATGCGAACAGAAGTGAGAATATAATATGTTGGCATCATGTATTTTTTTTGTTTTGTTTCTCATTGCTATTACACAAAGGTAGAGGAATTTGTTATCATCTAACAGGGTCTGGCAGGGATGCCCACAACTAAGTGGGGCTGGGGGAACTGGTGATGATTACATGTTAATTAAGGGCTAACCGGGTGAACACTTGACTGGCTGTGTACTTCATACAGCTAATTTAATCAATCTTTGCAGACATGTCGTTGAATACCTCCAGACCAGGTTGGACTCAAACGCAGATATCCTGGCTCAGAGGTAGGGACACTACCACTACAACACACAGGCCTATATACACACACGGGGAACAAGCAATTGATGCTGCTGAATTTTTATGATGAGCATGCTAGAATAAAATTCTGACTAGAAAAATACTTGTCTGGGCTTTATCTAACCAACATTTAACTTCTGGTGCTTTAACAATAGGCTGGGGCATGACAACACTCTACAGCAAAGTCTTTACGTTCACAGCATGCAGACTCTGCAAAGTGTAATGCAAGGAGATTTTTTTTTCCTCTCGCACACCAGTGACCTTAACCCCACAGAAGGGTGTGGGCTTCACCACCTAGTCACACACCGATCTGATCTGAACCTGAATTGCTGCTGGATCAAAGCTGTGGGACTCCCTCAAAACAGCACTGTGGGGAGCAACTTCACTGCATAGACTGCAGCAGTTCAAGTAGCTGGCACACGACCATCACCTTGCCAAGGACAGCTATGCCTGGACAATAAATACTGGCTTCAGCTACATCTTGAAAAGTGAATTTAGAAACAAGTTCCTATTCCTAATACAAACCTGCACAGAATTCACAGATTAGATAATCAGGAATATGAATGGAAAACAGAATCTATGACACATTCGGACAATAACCACAGTCGACATCCAGTGACCTGTAAATGTCTCTTTTTCTTAAAGCAACTTGGAAAAGCCAGCAACTTGGAACCTGCACTGTGCCATCAGTCCAAAACCCTCTGCAGGATAGTTCAATCAGCCAAAACTGTAAGGCGTACTTACAGAAGATGCAAAATCTAAAATCTTCAGAAAATGTTTCAATATGAAACTTATATTGTTTTCAATTAAACTGTACAGAGATGCAGCAATGCAAAGAAAAATTATTTCAAGATTCACTCACAATCTTTCAATGACTTGCATCGACTAGTTCTTACAGGCTGCAATTTATACACGAGAGAAAGGGCCAAGAGAAAGGAGAGATGAGTTCAGAGGAGCACAGAGGGAGAAGAAAGAATGGATGCAGGTATTTGGATTGTGTCACTGATATTTGATTACAGTTCACATCAAGACTCATAGTCATATTATATGTTCTCATGTAATACGCCAGACAAATTCAAATGCGCAAATTATATCAGTTGAGCAACAGCTGACATCAGGTTAGACTACATTCTGGTAATCCGACTTCTGAGGAAACATCAGGAAGAGGATTCTCTATGTAATTTAAAATATTCTGACCACGTGCAGGATTTATCATTTCCGTGCCCTTAGACTTGAATTAAGGATGTCTTGTGGCGCAGTGAGCAGTGCCTCTACGCTCTGAACCAGAAGTTCCATGTTAGAGTCCCACCCCAGATCTTGACGGCCGGAGAAAGTGCACTCAGATCACAGCCAAAGAGGTGAGTTTCAACCCACAAATTCTACCAATTCATCCTTCGAGTAGCGGGCGGTAGTGGGACATATTCCTGCACAGCTGTGAGATGCAAAGAAATTGGAGTTTTACCATCACTGGCCATAGTTCTGGATGACAGCATGCAACCTGGACATCTTAAGTGAGTTATACACACCATCACCAAGAAATTAGCAGGACTCTTGCCTCCTTTTCAGTCTCCTGTAACTGTGGGCCCCTGTCACTGCAGTAAAAAATGAACAGTCACTCTGTAATACTATGCGAAAGAGATCACGATTTGCCTGATCCCTTGTGGGTTTATAGTAGCTGAATATTGTGCACCTGCCCTGAATCAGAGATAATTTTATTGCTATCACACAAGGGGAAGGAGCAATCCTGCAGTACAGAGTGAAATTTAAAAGCAGATTCAAAATGGCGTGAGGTTATTGGGCAGATTTCATTTCTTGGTACGCTAGGAAAACATTCAGGATTCCTACCTGCAGGTTGATGCAATGGAGGGGTGGGGCGGGGTGGGGGCAGCATCTAAGTCTGAAACAGGAGCTGCTTCGGTTTGGATATGAGGACAAGGACCGGTGGGAGTGAAGGTGTATGTGGTGGCCATAAAGTGACGGAGGGGTGCAGGCAGCAATTTCCCTTTCAAGTTCACCTCTGGGTGCATGTCTGGTCGACACCTGAAAAAGTTGGCAATGGTGCTTAAGGGTGGAGTGTGAAGTCTTGCATCACTTTTCTTCCCCTCCCCTCTCTCAATATCTGTCCCTCGTTGCCAGTGGTAGGTGTACAAGCATAGGCCCCCTTTCTGCAGGCCAGCCCCAGAAGATGGCAAGTGGCTTGTGCCAAGCGGTTCCCACAGAACAGACCACTCAAGCACGGAACACCTCACGCAATGAATGAGTCTGTTTGAGAGAATCCTCAAAACTTTTAATTGCATTTGACTTTAAACTTGGATGGCGCTGGCCACAGACTTGTGTGAGGGGTATCAAAGTTCATTTTGAATGGTCAAAGAACTGACATGTCAGGATTGACCCACTCCCCATGAGCTATGTGCATGACATTCTAATACGATACAGGAAGTGAACTGCAGTGATTCAAGGTCTCAGCTCCCCATCACCTTCTCGATGGCAGCTAGGGATTGACAATAAACGCTGACCCGGCCAATGAAGCCCACGTACCACTAATGAATTGAAAATGTCTGGATTCTTCCCTTTTGAGAGATTACCTGAATGTAGTAGCCTGAATATCCTGATGGGGGTGCTACTGGGAGCCTCCCCTGTTGATCTTGCAGACAATCGTCTTGCCCCAATCCAGTGGCCTCCTCTTGCCTGTCCTTCCGTCATGCCCTGTTGCCCGGGGATAACACAAAGCCTTGTGTGGGTGTCAGATTGGCAGAAGCCACTGCCTTGCCAGGGGTGCTGGCATGCAATAAAACTCCCAGCCTCTAACGCACTGGCAGTTTTCGGTGGATGGGGCGTCTGCGTCCTGGATCTTGGTGTAGGCCTATCAGTTTCCAGTGAAGTGCCTGAATGGTGCATAGTTCGGTGGGGCCGACCTTAAAACGTGATACGCAGGGCTCTCGTTAGCTGGCCTTGGGCAGTCAAAAATACCGCTGTGCCGTGCCCCTGGGCTCACGACACGGAGGGAGACAATTCCCATCATGCACTTGAGACTGGGAAACGTGCAACACAACAGGAGTGACCTGTTATTGATTACTGAGACGGGTTAATGTACTACCAACTGCATTGTCTCAGCAAGTTTTAAAAGACTACCTGCATGAATATACTTCTTTCAAACAAAGAACCTTCAAAAGGACCTTTCTTTCCAAACTAGTTTTTAAAAATGGTAAACACCAAGATAAAATCCCGAAACGTGACAGTCCACTGCGTCCCAGGTCAGAACGCTTGGCCTAGGAACTCATTGGTAGCAGCAGTTTGCAATAAGATAAGTATTTGGCACTGGGATGTTTACATTTCCAAGAGTCGAGAAGAAAAGCTTTCTTATCATCAAAATCCTGGAGCGACAGGAGCTCACTGGATTGTTAACATTTTTCATAGAGGTACTGGGTATTGCAGAATGTACACACAAGATCATAAACAGCAGCAGGACTAGGTCATTTGGCCAATTGAGCCTGCTGTGCCACTCAATAAAATCGGTCTGTTTGCACCCTTAACTCCATTTCCCTGCCTGTCCCCCATTACCTACCTCCCTTATAGATCAAACGTCAATGTCAACCCGCCCTACTGCTCAGTGAGCTCAGTAAAGCATTCTGTGCTTGCACAATATCGAGGAGCTTGAAAACACTGCAGAACAAATTCTGGCTAGTAGTGAGGGGCATTAACACGCTGCTGCCCGATATTAATAACACAGTATTGAATCTATTGATTTCAACTGACAGGAGTACCAAGTGTAGTGTAGTGTGAACCTGCTCCAATGTGCTGTTGCTCGTCATTCCTCACTGGGATAGCGCACTGGAAACCAAGCCCCATTTTTCTGGGAACCATCACCAAAGGACTGAAGACATGCTGGTCTGCTTGACCGGAGCTGTGTACGTAATACTGTTGTCACCAATAGCTCGAGCAGTTACAAGTTGACAGGAGGAAGTAGAGCTGGACATTAAAGTAATGCTAAAAATTACATAGAGTTATATTGACTGTACAAGTCTGTGCCAATATTTATGCTTGTTATGCTTTACTGGGGGAGTGGAAACCAAACCCCATTATTACCAATGTTGTCTCAAAAGTTAAAGACTTTATTGAAGAATGCAAAATGCCCCCAATGACCGGTCATTTCAGACCCAGGTTAAGAGAAAACAGATTTCTGCACTTAACAAGAATGACTATTTATTACAAATACATAGTCTGTAGCTACAGGTAAACAACTATGAACTGATGGCATATATCTGTCCTGGTTAAAACTCTAACCTCCCTATAAATAGGCCCCAAATAGATGGGCACAGATAAACAAAAAATAAAAAGAATTCGTGTTGTGTTGAGGGAAAAACCGGGAAGGCTGTTCAGCGGACTTTGTACACAGGATTCATTTTGGCTCTCTAGGACTTGCTGCTGCTTGATCTCTCTTCTCCAGCACTTTCACTTGCTTGCAGGAGGTAGAGAGCCACTGGCTCACAACTTATCAAGTGTCTGACTTATTGGTTAGAAGTCAACTTCCAGCAACCGTTGAGGGAAAATAAACTGCTTTCTTCAGAGCTAAGGACACGAGATCCCTTCCAGAGGTCCAAAAGCTTCTGGCTACATTGGTCACACACAAGCTGGTCAGCTACCTTGGGAGCCATTCACATAGCTGTTGGCAAGGCCTTGGTCAACAATAACTGGTCACCACCTCCACAGATCAATCAGCTACTTGTTTCTTGCCAAACCTCATTTTGCGCACATACCCCGATGCCAGTTCTTTTGCAATTAAACTTCCCTGTCTGGTTAAACAAACAACTTAGCAAAGAATACTCACATTTCCCATTTTAGTTCACAATTCAAAACACAGGAAACCACAAGGTTATGGCCTTTACAATCGATGCTGCTCATGACAAGATCTTTTCAATCGAGCTTACTTAAGAAAATCTTGAGTATGAAAAGTGGAAGGACCGTAGGACATGATCAAATACCTGTAGGCACACTGAATGCAGGAGGTGAAACAATAGTTGAGGTGGTGAAAGACATGATCAAAAAGATATAGACGATATGTCAATGGTGTGGTGAGTGCACTATATTGGAGATGCTCTCAATAGCCAAGGCACCCTCAAAAATATATCCACACCGTCATTAAAAAGTCACATCAGTCACACATCTATAATGCTACCTGACATCATCCGGCAAGAAATCAGCCCCTGTGTAATGACAGAAGTCCAAAGGGCAGTTTGGGGGGTTTCATTCCTGAAAAGTACACTGAGGTTGTGCTCAGAAATCTCATGGAGAAATTGAAAATCAGGAGGCCCAGCTGTGGTACATTTCGTAGACTGGCCCAAGCCTTTGAGATTGTCTAGGATGATGGTCTATGGAGGACATGAATAGACTTTGGACTAGCCATACATCATGTGTGGCTAATGCAAGAGCTTTGCATAAATGCTTCAGTAGATATCAAAGCTGGTGATGGACACTCCAACCAAATTCTGTTTGAGAAGAGAGTTGGGTGTCTTCTAACGCTGTGGGAGAGAAGGTAGTGAGAACAGTGCAAAAAATGTTACCAGAGAGGTGTACTTGCATCAAAGGAGGTTGTGGCATGTGGAATTTCGGGTCAGCAGATGACACTGCACTCATCACCAGGACAAAGGCACAGCTGGAGAGTACAGCTTTTTTTTTGTACTGAATAATACACAAGGCAAATCCAACATTATGGTTCTAAATGGAAATGGAAAAGGTCAGAAGTGCTGTGATAAAGGCAGTGGACTATTTCAAGCACCTTAGTTTGAGGATAAAATCTCAAAAGTCACATACTCGAATGAAATTCAGGTTAGAGTTAGCGACAGCAAAATGCAAGTCCAGTGACTGAGGTTAGAATCTGGCTGTCTGAAAGACAGCAATCAGCATAAGGCTGAAAAAAGAAGTCTAATCCAGTTATTAGTGTGGCATATTGCAGTCTGGAATACCGGAATTGGACTCTGAGGAAAGTGGATAATAAAAGGAGAACAGCTTTTGAAATATGCATCAGATGTGAATGCTCAATCAGATCAGTAGACAAAATGCCAAATGAGTGGGTTAGATCAAGAATAGCTGTTCAGGAATCAAGAGGGGCTCCTTAATACAGTCGCAGAGAGTAGGATACAGACATTGGAAACAGTCTTGATCATCTCCTGGTAACAACTGAAGGAGATGAAATAAAACAGGGAGAAGAAAAATAAAAATTGATGGGTGGATAACATGAGAGATGGAGTGAGGGAGATTTTAAAGACAGACCAAGCAGAGCAAAATAATGCCAATAGCCAAACCATTGTGATGAATGAATGAATGAATGATGTTCGTTAATGAAAAAAATCTCATTCAAAATTCCCACGACAGAGCTGCAAAGCCACAAGCAACATAGTCACATTAATCATAGTGAAACAGGTAGAATATAACTGGGGAGCAACACCTGTCTCGTACCTACATCCACCTACCAAAAATAGGAACCAACTAAGTAACCCCAAAGGATAAAGCCATTTGGTCAGCTGTTTGGCAAAGAATTTCAATAATAAGTAACCCATTAACAACAAAAATATACAAAACTAAAATCACGGTTCATCTCCCATTTAAAACAAAACCAAAATCAGATATTTTGGCTGCTCCCAGTGTTAAGGAACAAAATTATACAAAACAACTGCTTTAGTAAACTATCCAAGCAGAGTCACCCAGTGACCTCTCCTATACACAACGTCCTATTATGCAGAAACATTTCATGTGGCTTAGAAGGAATAGTTTCTGACACAATACAATCTGACACAATACAATTGATTGTTCAGTGGTATTGTTAAACAATTCGAATACAGAAGGACCAAAAAAGTTCATAGCACATAACCCTGACACAAAACCAATGCATTCGACGTAGTAGATTTAAGGAGGAACAATTACGATCAGAGTGATTGAATTCAATCTTCACAACCTGCCTTCACATAATCATATAAATAATTTAGTTATTCTCTTCACAAACATTATAATTGTGGAATAATCTTAACACCCAAACTGTGTCAGTCTCCAGCAACATTATCACTTGCGTCCAGCGAAGTAGTAATTCCTCAGTATTTTGCTATGTATTTCAAAACAACAACAGGGGAAATTTGACATTCTATGTTGAAAGTTGAGGTATGAGCAATGTATTGAAATAAAGATTGCAGGAGGTGAGTATATAATTGGCTGCAATGATCAATCCAATGTTAGCCACTGGCATAAGAACTCATAAGAGCACATTAACAACATGAAGATTGCAAGGAGAGAGACAGCAATAGGAAGGAGCAGTGAGCCATATGGAACTGATCATGATTTTCAAACTATTATTAAAATTAAAACAGTCTTTCCCCATGATTAAGGCGATAAGAAGCTAAACTGCACAAACTGGTCCAGAAGTTCAGAGAGTAGACCTTAGAAAATTAAAAAAAAAAAAGGTTGGAAATGCTCAGTGGATCAGACAGCATCTGTGGAGAGAGAAACTGTGATAAACTTTCAGGCAGTCAGAATTGGAGATGTTCGAGAGGCTGGAGAACTGAGTTTTTGACTTGAGAGCTTAACCACTGCTTCTATTTTCTCTTGGGCATACTTTAAAATGTTCACCTCCTCTGGAGCCTTCTTTTGTTTCTATACCTGTTCCATTTGCTCCATCATCACTCCTATCTTAACTGCTGTCCCCATTATTCTTCCCTGACACCATTTTCTCAGACTCTGGACTTGCTCAAAAATGAGTTGATCTCCAGTTCCAACGAAAGACCATCAGCTTGAAATATTTATGGTGACTCTGCTTTACCTGATGGCTTTTTCCAGCATTTTCTCATTATATTTCAGATTTCCAGCAGAGGCAGTATTCTGCTCGAGAAGAACGAGCACAGTTTTGCTCATAATTCAGAGATACAAACTCAACTGAGTTGTTAGGTAAGACATTTTAGAGTTTGGTTTTGTGTGACCTACAAAGCAGAGAAACTACAACAGTACAGCAGATAGTGAAATATCCACACTGAACAGTCAGTACGAGTTCTCCATTTACGTGGCATTTACTCACGATTTAGTTGTTTACAGATTAGCTGGTTTGGGTCATGAGTGGAGACTCTAACCAAATCAAGTTGACTACCATAATGAAGGATGCTGGTGGGGAGATAAGCAACATGGAACACTAATCTAATGTCAAACTTTAACTCAAAGTGGTAGAATGCAGTCTCCAGGGTACAACAAAAGATAAACCATTTACTCTTTCATGGGATGTGGATGTGACTGGAAACTGGGTTGCTTGCAAGGGCCATTTCAGAGGGGAGTTAAGAGTCAACCACACTGCTGTAGGTCTAGAGTCATGTGTAGGCTAGATTGGGTAAGGAGAGCTGATCTCCTTCCCAAGAGGAGGTTTGGGAACTGGACAGGCTTTCACAACAATAGTTGGTTGTTTCATGGTCACCCCAATAGAGTCTGGTTGCCAATTTCAGAATTATTAATGAGCTGAATTTGTTGCGAAGCAACGGACCCCAAATACCCAAAACACAAGTCTGGGACTCCGGATGAACAATCCGGTGACATTCCCATTACAGTGAAGGACACTGTGGCACAAAGCCAATCAAAGATGGGAAGGCACATGCCTTTAACTGGCAGGTAAGTATCCTCAAGGCGCAAAGAAAATTAAACAATGATAGTTAAAGAGACATATATATGTCATATGACCGGAACGTCTGAAAACCAGTAATTTGGCTGTGCTCATGTGCAAACTCATTTTCAAGCATTAAAACGTTCAGGACAGGCACACTCGGATGCAGACACCCTTTTGAACTCCTACATACCAATGTTATTGTGTACTGTCTGATTGAGCCCTCCCACTCTTCGATGCCTGCAAGCCTAGGCACAGCGATTAAGGGCCAGCAGACAAGCCTCCCCTTTCCCGGCAGCAGATGACTTAGCTAAAAGACCAGAGAGAAGCCACAGGAGGAAGTCGGCTCACCACAATTCTAGGCTTGGGTGAGTTTCTGCATGGTAGAGAGAAAAAAAATAGTTGGAAAAATCCCCAGAACACAACATATGTTTACAGATGTGGGGGCGGGTTAACCAGTCTGTTTTTCTCTTCACGGCGTGGGATTACTTGGCAGCTGCCATAGTCAGTCAGCTCGTCTGATTTACCAAACAAGAAGCCAGAGAGGAGCTTTCTTCAGTGCAATTCCCATCCAGTTTATTGCCTGTAACCCAACAATTACGTGGAAGAACTACAAAGAGCTTTGCAGAATTGCACCCAATATTCCCTGCCACACATACAGATCCAATGCACAAAATTGGGGCACAGGCGTGGGAAATTATACATATTCAACACAACAATGTATTAGGTCAAACCACATATAAATGAGAGTAGACTGTAACCAAGGGCAGACTGAGTGACTGACAGCACGTCGAGATTCAGTACTCCTGTTTTTTGGGGATTATACAAATGGAAGGACCAGGTTGGTAGTTAAAATGCCATTTTAGCCACAACTTTTTTGAAAAACAAAAGTCACAGCTCAACAAAAATGTGTCTTGTTCAACTTCTTTGCCAGTATACACTCGTAACGTGGGAATTTTATGTCATCCACCTACCCACCGTCCAAGTTACTGCTGATAAATTGTACACAGGTCTAACCTCGACAAAAGCAGTTTTGCGAAAATGTAAAGTCGCCTTGCCAGATGACTGGCAGGGTGCTGACACCAGTGTGGCACCAGGCCATTCAAAGATGGTAAGATTTCAAATTCTCACCCCACTCTGCATTGAATGGGTTAAAATTTGGTGCAGCACTGAAAACAAAGATTCTCAGGGGCATTGACAGGGCGGATGCTGAAAAGTTGTTTCCCTTGTTTGAGTGTCTAGGGACAGAGTGCATCATCTCAAAGCAAGGAGTGGTCCTTTTAAAGGAGAGTCCAGGAGGAATTTCTTCTCCCAGACGGTAGTGAAATTGTGGAATTCTTTGCCATAGAGGTCTGTTGAGGTTGGGACAGTAAGTATACTCAGGACTGAGACAATCAGACCTCTAAATCAGCACGAGAATCAAAAGGTTATAAAAGTGGAATTAGAAATAGAAGTGGAATTGAGGAGCAACAGATCAACCATGATGACCAGATCAACTGAATGACAGAGTACTGCACTGTCAATGGCCTGAGTGGCAATTTCTCCTTCTACGTGTGTATGGTTTGTGACATGGCAAAGTGACCAGAGAGCCCACTTGCACTTTTTCAGGAATACTGCTGCCTTGCTATTGATGGCCTACATACAAAGGATGAGCGTTTTGAAAAGAAACCTATATTCACTGGTTCTGGCTGTGAGACTTTAGATGCCATCACAAAAGGTACAAAACTGCCAAAGGTGAGTTGGGTGCAGTCACTTCCTCAACAGGCGTGAAGTTAACCGTAGTCATCGACTGTAGGCATAAGAGGGACTGAAAACCCACATTGAAACTCTGGGGGAGGCTGTGTGGGAGAAGGAGGAAAAGAGAAAACAAACTGGAAACGAGTTGCAAAGTGACAAGAGTAAAACTGCACAAAGCTGAAAGCCTCGCAGATCAACAGCAGAAAGCAGCTTAGTTAGAGGAAAGATCAATGCACTCAGTTAGAAACAAAAAGTGATTCGTAAAACGAAAGAGCATACTAACCAACTGATAGTCACATGCTACTCGAGCTTTTTTTCTCACTTTTTGAAAACATTTTTGATTGGCTTTTTGTTTCACTAAGTTGGGGGATAGAGGTTGGTTTTTGAGGAATGAAACAGGGAAACATTTGATTAATATTCAAGCACATGATGTGTTCACTAGTTCAGATGCATTAGTTATCTATGAGCCGTCGCTGTGAGTCAGGAACACTGCCCTTCCTGACTTGCTGGGAGTTCCCAATTCTCAGACATTACTTGATAAAATACCAGACGATACTTAAACTGGCAATCAACACCTCAAATTAAGATCCAATATGACTAATGATTCTTTAGAGAAGTGCCGGGGACAACTTCAACTCATGTGAAAAACATATATGCCAGATAAAGAAAATCTCTTTCCCTAAAAAAGTGACAGTCTGCCATTTCCCAGCCATCTCTGTCTCCAGGGCAATCATTTACAGGATCCAAATGAGGCAAGGCAGGGTTCTGTTTAATTTAGGTAGTGGAACACTTACAGCAAAGCATAATTTAAAGCTGCTGAGATCAAATCGAATCATTTCTCAGAAGAGGTTGCAAAGGTATGTTTGCAGAGGGTCCAGGAACCAAAGCATTTGCATCTGGTGGTTCTAACGATGTCACAAAGCTCCTTTAACCAACATCATGTTCTGCTGTTATCTAGTCTCAGTTGGACTTAATCCCTTCAAGTGTTTTCTGAAAGAGGAGGTTTAGATCCTGTACACGTTGGAAACTTAATGTTCACTAAACCAGCTGAATCACACTGTTCAAATGAAAGCTGCTACAGGAGGATTACACAGAAGAGGATCAGAGCGAGCATGGCAGTCTGCAATATTGTATCCATTAGCCATTGTTTTATCATTTTCAGAAATATTCTGGGAGAGTGAAGACTATCAAGTCCTTCCACGAGCCTCAGTTTCCTGGCCTGATTCCAATTTCCCTTGACTAATGGAAACTCACCTAATCAGATTTAAAACCTACCCTAGTTTACCATTCCAGGAAACCTATCTCAGTGAGGGAATTTGGTTACGTTTCCAGTTTCCTTCCGGCACCTCTAATCATCAACTGTGGCTCTTTGACTGCAAATCTCTCATCCCTACAAAAGATGGGGACAATTTGCCTCCATTGTGCACTCCAATAGCACTCAAGGATTCAAACTGCAACCGAACCAGGTGGAAATTACATAACAGCATTTCCTGTTTTACTGGACAAACATCCATCAGTAAAACTGTTCAGGAGAAAGGAGCCTTGCACCATCTCCTTTCAGGTTAGAGTGGTTGACAAGGCCGCAAAGTAAGAGAGCCTCTAAGGAGCTGAGTCTCGCTTTATTTTCAGTCACTCCATTCGGGATGGGAGCCCTCAAAACTGGTAGCCGTCACCAGCGGAAATGTCTGACTATTTCCAAGTGGAAGGCCTACGACAACGATTCAAAATTCAAGAGGAAATCAAAAGGCCCAGCGTGGGATAGGGCGAGTGGGGAAGAGGGAAGAAAAGTCACTTGTAAGCTTCCCTGTTACTAATTTCTGAGGCAAACAGATTTTTGTAAAGTTACACAGTAGCAAACACCATCCATTAAAGGGTTTGGGGTAAAAGTGGAGTTGAGGTGCAGATCAGCCATGATCTGACAGAATTGGGAGAGCAGGGTTGAGAGGCTGCATGGTCTAGGCCTGTTCTTAACTTTTGTACACATGGAAATATGAAAGGCCTCCATCAAGGGGCCTCTCTTTCTTCAATTCTGCAAATACTAAAGTTTTAGTGATGCCATTGACAGTAACCTAATAAGGAAAGTGTCCATGGGATGCACGAATGCAAGCGGTACACGTTCTACACAAACAAAAGCCAACTAAAATTTGGCCCATTAAATGGATTAGAAGCGCCCAGTGGATTTGGTTGTTTATCTCTATAGTCTTGTTATTTAGATCACCTTTGCAGATTATTTCAATAGCTTTGAGACAACATCATGGTTTTCTATGAAGTTCTATGACTGACGACAACAGCTGCCTGCACTGTGATGCACAGGTGTTGTTCTGTGACAAGGTCACCTTGTCATCGAACTCAGTGGGGAGCTAGGTTGGCTAATGTGTGCATTATAGAATGACAAATGGAATTCTGACCACCAGTTTCTATTAACAACTTTCAGAGGCCGGATGTTGATGACTAAACGACTAATATTGGGAAGCAGCACCAAACAGTTGCTTTGAAAATCTGCTGCATTGGGTTATTGACTTTCATGTGCAGAAGTCAAAGTCCAACTTGCAGTATGAAGTGTTGATATTCAGTCTGCGTGGTGCTCTGCTGCTGCACAGGGAACGAGAACAAAACCGTGCAAGTCTGGCAGTTCTTACTCAATGGGGTTAGATGAGTACAAATGCCTAAGGAGATCTGAACTCGTGAGCTTCTGAATTTGGAATCTATCAACATCACAAGTATGATCAGGCTGTCTGCATGAGTGTGTATAACAGTGCCAAATTACTTAAGTATTGCAAATAAAAGTATCATGTCCAGACATAACAGCCTTAATTACAATCATACATCACAGGAATCAGCTATTCGGACCATCATGCCCATGCCAGCTCTTTGTAAAGAACTATTTAATTAGTCCCAGTTCTCTGCCCTGCACTTTCCTTCTAGGCCTGCAATTTTTTCTCGAGTATTTATCTAATGCTCTTTCTGAAGTTATTGGTGAATCTGTGTATCCTTTCTGGCAATGCACAATATAATGCTGCATTAAAAACATCTTTCTATTTCCCTTGTATGTCTTTTGCCGTTTATCGTAAATCGATGGTCTCCGATTACCAGAGTTAACAGTCTTTCTTTATTTTATTATAGCACTGAACTGTCATTTGAAAAAACCCTCAAATTTCATTGTAAGCACTGGTATAGTTTTGGCGCACGTTAGACACATTTTCCAACTTATGCGACAACGACTGGTGCTCTAGTAAGATATACAAGAAGAATAAACAGACAATAGTAGCAGACTGGCACTAGGGACCAAAAGAGGAAGCGAATCCCAAGGAAGTGTGAAAGCATTAACAGGACGCTTTTATTTACAATATATATTAATGACTTGGATAAGGAAATTGAACGTACTGGAGCCAAAAACAAAGTTGCTAGAAAAGCTCAGCGGGTCTGGCAGCACCTGAGGAGAAAACAGAGTTAACGTTTTGGGTCCAGCGACCCTTCCTCAGAACTGGTGGTGGCTGGGAAAACGTCAGTACTGGAGCCAAGTTTGCAGATTACACAAAAATGAATGGGAAGGCAAATGACGAGGATGATACAAAAAGCCTGCAGCGGGACATAGATTAAACAAGTGGTCAAAAACTTAGCAGACGGAATATAATATGAGGTTATGCAGTCAGACAAGAATAGAGGAGTTGAATATTATTTAAACGGAGATTATTCAAGGCTGTGATTTTTTTTTAATCAGTAAGAGAATCAAGGGTTATGGGGAAAGGACATGAAAGTGGAGTGCAGCATTATCAGATCAGACATGATGTGGGGCTGGATGAACACAGCAGGCCAAGCAGCATCATAGGAGCAGGAAAGCTTGACGTTTTGGGCCTAGACCCTTCATCAGAAA
>JAHRHZ010000069.1:5745762-5760067 GCA_024137785.1 Ginglymostoma cirratum | reverse complement strand
AGAGAGAGAGAGAGAGAGAGAGAGAGAGAGAGAGAGAGAGAGAGAGAAAAAAGAAAGTTGGAAAGAAACATAATCAAAAGACAGTGTGAAATATGTCCATACGTGTACCACCTTTTCAGAAATCAGCTCAAAATGTACAGTAGGTTAGATGGAATGATTTACATGCATACTTAGGTGTCAACTCTGTTGGTAGCACATCACATTTGAGCCAGAAAGCTATGGGTTCAAATTCCACTTCAGGGTTTGAGCAGAGAATCTATGCTAATGTTCCAGTGCAAGACTGAGGGAATGCTGCATTGTCAGAGGCTCTGTCTTTGGGAAAAGACTTTAAATCGAGGCCTCATCTGCCCTCTCAAATGGTTTAAAAATAAGTGCGTCACAACACTATCTCGAAAAGCAGAGGTTTTCCAGCCCGGTATCCTGACCGACATTTATCCCTCAAACCTCAACAGAAAAAAAAAAGGCAGATACATTGCTGACCAAAAAATTTGGCAGAAACAGCTAATTAGATTATATATTGAGAGAACATTTAATAGTTTATCATTATGAATTTTAAAAATAAGAAACAAAGACCGTTTTAAGAATCCACCAGTTATCTATGGACAAAGGGTTAATGTTTCAAGTCTTTTAAAACTTAATTTTAAAAAATTAGTGTTTTATATAACAATTTTTTTTTAGTGGGCATATCAATTTTGAATGTATTGCTCCGATCTCCATTTGCAGTCCATTAACTAAAATTCCCAAAGATACAAGTTACTTTGGAAGAATCTGCATTTTTATATAATTGATCTCCAATTTCAAATTGTTGCTTTATCTGTCGAATCAGATGAATAACATGACTAAAATCCCAAACAGCAAGTCATTCATTATCACATTTTTAAACGAAGGTTCCTTTCTTGCAAGTGATTACTGTTTAACCTGTTTCACTAACTCAGGTTGTGTCACATCATAGCATGCTGGACTTTTATTTCCAAAAAAAAAAATTATTGTTCAAACCAAGTACCCATTAACCAGTGTAAAGGAAATTTCCTCCTCTCCGTTGATTGTGGCCCAAAAGCCTCTGTCAAAACAATCATGAGCTCAACTGCTCACTCCGATCGTGTTTTACGCACGTGCGAGGTGCCAGCATCCCTTCAACAATGCACAACCCCTGTTAGTTATCACCAGTTCACCTTTCTGTCACTGGAAACTATCACAAGTGTGAGCCTCATTCCTTCTGAAATTAAATTGTTGCTAGAAATTTAAAACAGTCTAAAATACAAACATTTTCTTTCACTATCAAATCTTTCCTTCACTCTCTTTCCACACTCGATTTGACTGTGGATTCATCTGCTCAAATATACATTTCCTCCTCACTCCTTGCACTGTTAATTTGACTTATCTTCAATCGGCTTGGTTAAGCCCGTGCACTGTCCAGTTTCACACACTGCCGCATTGTCAGCCTGCATTTTCAGCACACAACTTACAAAAACAAAAGACCTAATACACGGAAAGCTGGATCCAACAAATGACTGACCTGCTTCATTAACAACAATCAATTCTGGTCCATTACTTCAGCACATGCAAAGCAGTATTCTCCTCACACCAGTTTTTGAGTGAAAAGGGAAGGGATCTCTCCCACTGGCAAGAGGGTCAATCCTTAGAATGCAGGATTAAGGATAATTGAAGAATTAAAAAGAGCCAGCAGGGAGATGTGGACAATTTACAAAAATAAAAGATGATGTTTGGGAGTACTCTGCATAAATGAGTGGTGGAAGCAGATTGAAAAACACCTAACAAAAGGAAATCATAGATACATGGAAGGAAAATACCCGAAAGGATTATATTGCAAGAGCAGGCGAGGGGAACTAATAAAACAGCTGTTTTGAAGAGCTGACGTGTGTTACAAAAACGCTTCATTAACAACTTTTTGGGGATTTGTGTTATAGGTTCGTGGACAGTGCTTCATTTGAAAAGATTGAGAAGATATACAAATTTGTTTTCTTAAATCATCATCACTTTGGGGCTTTTTGTTTTAAAACAAAAAAGGCACCCCTTGGAAGTAATATGGCTTAAGCTAATAGCTTGGACTTAATTTACTGGAAATCACATGCCTGGGTTTATGGTTGTCTGAAGCTAGTTTTTGTTTAGGATTTTGATTAAAATTTGATTGGGGTACAGACTAGAGCACGAGAGTGAGAGAAGCTACCCAAGCCATCCTCTGCTGCTCGAAGAAAAACCTTTTGAGGAGCTACTGCAACAGCTAAAATACTCACCTCTGACACTCCAGGAAAGCCGCAAATAAAGTTTTCCATGACGTTATCTGAACAGACCTGCTTCTGCGTGGTCTCAGTGACAACTGTGTTTATAAACACGCCTGTGTGTGTCATGAAGTCAACTGAAAACCATCTCACACATATCATACCTTCTCCCTTTCTGAGAACAAGAACTATCCATTATTTGGCCACAGAGTTTCTTGCCCCACTACACCCTCCCTCCAAATTAATCTTTGCAGAGAAAGTTCTTCACTTTTTTCTTTAATTGTTGCACCTGCATGCATGCGTTAGGTTATTTAGAAGGCTGAGTATTTATACTTTCATATTTCAACTCTAATGTTAGTTGACTTTACATCTTTGCCAAATGAGTCCTGTTTTCACAATAAATCACTAGCTTTGTTGTTGACTAAATAAGCCTGGTTGATGATCCCTTTATTCTACACTGAACGGAAAAAAAATACATAATTGGCCTTATTGTTGTACTTAGATCTCTGCTGGGACCAGTGCTGTGGCAGGACTAGAGAGTGGAGAGTGTACTGTCCAATCTTAATCATAAGATGATGAATTGAACCATGTATGTATCGTAAAGATTCCAAGATTGGTGAATTAGGGAAATATAACCCCTGGCAATGCAATGTCACAGGAGTCTAGATTTCAGCTGCTTCCTCCTAATGTATGTCATTATTCAGTCAATTGGCAACTCACTCGAGGATGAAGACAAAAGATTTTGTTTGGTCTCATCTTGAAATGTTATTGTCGGCCAAATAAAAATCAGTCAGCGAATAGAAGAACACATGTTTAAAATAATGAAGCTTGAACCTCTTACAAACTTTCCTCATCACAGCTTCACACCAAGAGATTTATCAGTGTTTGTATCTTAAAGGGAGTGCCTGTGAATTAAGTTAGTCTCACAATGAGGCAAAGGCTATTGTTCAGACATGGGTGGCTTAATGCACATGAAAATAAAAACTTGAAAAAAAGCAAGTGGAGAGGTCAATATGTAAGATGTGCCCGAAAGGAACACTGAAAATAATTTTCAAAAAGACCACAAAAGAAGAGAGATTGGCACTGGAATCATTCTCAGCAACAACCATCAGCTCAACCGCATCTCTCAGTACCGCTGGGTTCTCAATTTCATAGGTTTACCGGCAGAGAAGAAATCATCCAAATATTAAATAGAATTGTTAATGTGCTCCAACAGCAGTTAGTCTAAATTGAGTGCAATAACGACACAAAAGGAACTGAAACGGAACTGAGTAGGAAGGCCTAGTAGCCATCCTTGTTGCGTTCTAAGATGAAGTCAATACAATGTTGTATATCACCGCAATTACTTCTTGAGTATTAGTGTCAAATTCATTACAAAAATAATCCATTAATTGACTTTAAACTCCAGACTAGACTGCCCAGATGTTACTGACCCCCAGATTACCCAGATGCTGTAAGCCCCAGATGGGGGCTGCATCTCTGCCACCTCACGGTGAAGGCCACAATGGGGGATAAAGTTATCAGGTCAACCTCTGGCCTTTCGGTCTCTATATATTGGCTTAGCAGGAAGCCCCCCAGTGTCATCAGGGAAATTCCAGGCTGCACAGTGACCTTAACCGACACAGCAAGGAGTATCATGAATTACCCACTGCTTGCAGACAGGTCATTACCACGCCCCCAACTAGCCTCTTTGAAAACAGAGAGATTTCAGGGTCACCTGCCTCTGTTCCCACATCCTGTCATTTTAACTGGGATTGATTCCAGTGATGTCACTGCAAAAATCACTAATGTCCCATGGTGCTACGCAACTGTGATGTTGGCTTCATGATATTCAAGCTAAAACAATATCACGCAATTGCGTAATCATATTTGCTGAGTGTTGTAAAATCCTCTCACGTGCATCGTGTCAGAAATCATTATGTTATAAAGCAAAAGCAAAATAAACAAATTTTGGCCATTCAATGTTGATTGCAACATCTTGCAGGATAATTCTTTTTATTCTTTCATGGGATGTGGGCATCACTGGCTAGGCCAGCATTTATTTCCCATGCCTGACTGCAGAGGGCAGTTAAGAGTCAACCACATGGCTGAGAGTCTGGAGTCACCTGGACCAGGCAAGGAAGGCAGATTTCCTTCCCTAAAAGGTCATCAACTAACTAGATGAGATTTTATAGTAATGGTTACATGGTCACCTTTTATTCCAGGTTTTTATTGAATATAAAATGTTATTACCTGCCACAGTTGAATTCAAACCCTTTTCCCAACTATCTTAGCTTTGATTTCTAGATTATTAGACCTGTGACATTAACATTAGCATACAACTGCCTCCCTGCTTTGCATTAGTTCTCTCCTTCCGTTTGCAGATCCGATCATAAATTCCCAATTGAAATTACCACTTTGTAATCAAGTGTCCTGTATTGTCTATTCCATATTTATTCTTTGTAACCTCGCTCAATGCTCAGCACTCGGTCTGTATTCTCAGTCTCCTTCCTATTTCACTCCTTAGCTGCCTCTCCTTTTCACTTCAGTTTCAGCTGATACTTTTCTTTCTCTTGTCCTTTAAGGCTTTTCTTTCATTTCTCTTTGCTTACTGCAGACTTCTTCTCTCAAAAAGAACACAGACTCTCACCAGCCTACATATTCAACTAGAAAGCAGTGAGCCACCACTTCCGCCTCAATATCGTGACCCTAAATGGAATGGAGTTTGACGCAGAGCAACTCCAATCTTGCTAAGTGGATCAGGCAAAGTCCCCAAGAAATGGTTAGACAATTTGGTGTATGAAAGAAGATGACATAGATGCGCCAGCTGCAGCCATAATTCTACAGACAAGCCCTTAAAAGACTGTGTGATATGACCTAATAATCACATGCTGTTTTTTTCCCAGCAAGTCAATACAGATAATACTTGGACTATAAAACTTCAATCGGAGTTTACTTACTAACTTGCACCTCCGAGTTCTTTGCAAAGCTGTTAACAAGTCCCAAGCACATTATCAATTATCCCAGACATGTTAGTGAAGGATCTTACAGTTACTACCCTAAAACCAAAACTCAGGCTTTCCAGCAGTAGCCAGTGGGATGTGAAGGAGGCAGATACATCACCAGGCCAATCATCACAGTCGAGTCACAAAATTAAAGCACAAATTTTTGACACTTCAATCCCACAGTCATGAATGATGCTAAGTTCTCCAAATTGCATCTCGCGTGAAAAGTTTGAGGGACTTGCTGATGCTGTTCTGCATTCTGTCCCAAAGGCTAGAATGCATGATAGTAATAAGCCATAGGTTGTGAATGAACGTGGATAATGAAGGCAACTTCTGAAGGACATTCTACTTTTATTAACAGTTCTGCAGCCAAATATTTTGTAAAACTGATTCAGATGCAGTTTTGATAGTCCAGCAAATCTCTTCCGAGAATCCAAGTTCATTAATTCCCTTCAGGAAAGAGAAATAACCTGACCCTCTAGGTAACTCAAAGCCTGCAGGGCCATTAGGTATGGGGACTAAATACAGCCAAAATTAATTCAGTCATTAATCTTGCTGATTGTGTACTCGAAATTTATCAGGTATCAGGTTTAAACTTTAAAACCCAAGATAATGGCTGTTAAGTTTACTAAGGAGCAATTTTTCAAGCGGTTTTCATTGAGGTATAGCAACAAAATACTTTGTCCTAAGTCAGTATATGTTGACCAACAGATGTTACAATCGCTTTGATGTGTATATTTCAGAAATATAAGATTTTAATCAACATCTAAGGAAGCCAATGGTACCATGTAATAACATGTAGGACATTGTGGGGTCTGACTTGTTGCAACTTGATGGTATCAATGTTCTTTCAAATCACACCAACATCAAAATGTCCATCCTTAGTTCCATAATAGTTTGTGACCCATTTGTCCTAACCTTACCGTAGGTGACTCTTAACACCTCTCCTACTCCTTTTAGTAACATCTCGCTCCTTGCTTTCACTTTCACCAGGAATCATCACCTTTTCTACCCCCTGGAAATCCCTGCCCTGTTTCATCTTCGCCTTTGCTATGACCCAGTTCTGCCATCAGAAACCCACGTAAAAGCTGTCCCACTCCTCCACTCTGCTTCTGGATCCCACATCATCTTCTCTCCCAATTTCCCCATACTGTATGCTCTCTATCATTGTCCTTGCATAGTACCTCGGTCACTAAATAAAGTTAACATTGTTATATTAAGAAATATAAATAGAAATGCTGCAATTAATTTAATGTAATCCATGTACCAAAAGTGAAAAGAAGTCACTTCAGTGCATGCTAGAAGGCAGACCATGCTACCTGACTGGGTAGCATGTGTTTTCCAGATATAGTCAATTTGCTATTTGTCGTGGGAGTGGCTACTCTCTAGTTACAGGTGTAGAAGTGGCGCTTTCTTAGAGTGTACCATCTCATGTAGATTTGTGCCAGCCTCAAACTCTACAGGTGCAACGAAGACTGCTAGCTGGCTCTGTCAGCTTCCATTAATGGAGAAGTTGTAGCCATCTTTAAAAGCTGCATTTGCTAGAATGCCAGCAAATTGTGGGATTTTGGAAGTCTCTCTCTCTCTCTTTCTCTCTCTCCCTCTCCGGGTCACAAGGGAGTCTTAATTTTACTTGGAGATTGTTCATCTCGCAAACAATTGTAGAGAGTTGGCACCTCTGAAAGGTGAGAGACTTGGAACTAATTAGAAGTGGGTTCAGCAGACTGACAGAAATCACGATGCACCAAAAAACTGCAGAATCTAAACAGGTACACTTGTCTCCGGTACATCCAGGAAGATCTCAGAAGTACGGATATGAAACTTGCTACGATAGTGATAAAAATGGCCCATGGTTCTTTGTATTCCATTGCCCATCTTTAATATCTGGGGCGTCTCACAAATGAAAATAATTTTGAAAAGGTAAAACACCGACTTCAGTTGCCTTCAGTGGTCAGGTGACCAAGGTGAGCCAAGATTATGAAGTAAACAGTCAACGAGAATCAGTCTGAGGCAAAATTAACAAACAGTCACAAAATAGCCTTAAAACTCAGATCCGTATCCCCTGGTTGAATCATACCTTTTGCTAAGTTGCATGGGTTCGGATGAAAGTCTACAGACTATCCATTTTGAAGCAAAATTAAGCCAACCGTGTTATCGTAATTAACTACATTTCAAGCAAACAACTTTTGGACAGAGAGAGGAAAATGGATTTATGATAGCATAAATGGAAGGCTTACTCCCTGTCACCCTACTTCTCAGCCTTTTGGAAGATAAAGCCCCCTGAAAATCAAATCAGAGAAACTCTATTCAGTGAGAACTCTCAGACAGATACAAACTGTCCTTTTGAATGCACATTAAAGAGCCCAAGGTAAAAGTTGACAAAGGGCAATGGAGTCTTCTCCAGTGTCCTGGCTAGTACTTATCCCTTAACCAGTATATCATTACGAACAGGCCATCTATTTCATTGTTGGCTTTTGGAGTGTCACTGTGCCGATAGGCTACAGCATGTCCAATATTACCCCCACGTTTAAAATTTAAGAAAGAATCTTTTTGATGGTGCGTATACAGGTCATCATCCTAAGGTCAGGAAAGGTACTACAGAAATGCACGATCTTTCTTTTTGTGTTCTCTCTTTGTGACCTCATAAAGTAGTCCAAACATCGATCAATTGAATATAAAACCTGTCCAAACATTTTAGTTGAATAAAAATATATTTTCAACACATAAATTGGAGCCCACTGATAAGCTAAATGGAAGAAATGTAACACCCTCATCAGATCGTAAGAACAGAAAAGGTTATTTTGTCTTGAGTTATGGCTCAAAGCTATATGCTGAGTCTTGCTAATAAATTACTTACTGCTCTTTCCATACACTTAACTTCACCGCAATCAGCTAAGTGTATAAAAATGCAAGGTCATAATTTCTCTTGGCTTTTTGTAAATGTGAAACCCCAAATTTTGAATATATTTACAAAAGCTACTCATTTTATCAGCTACATACCAGAGTCACTGAACACCAACTTAGAGCCAATCGACCAGATGGATAGTCAGAGTCTTGTTCCCCAGGGTGAAAATGTCATATACCAGGAAGCATAGGTTTAAGGTGAGAGGGGAAAAAGTTTAAAAGGAGATGCGTGAGGAAAGTTTTTATTTAAACCCGAGGTTAGTAGGTACCTGGAATGTGCTATCAGGGGACGTGATCAAAGCAGATATGTTAGCAAAGTTTAAGAGGCATTTAGTCAGATATATAAACAGGCAGGGAATAAAGGTATAGGACTATGTGCAAGATGGGATTAGTTTAGAATGGCACAATGATTGACACAGGCATGATAGGCTGAAGGGCCTGTTCTTGTGCTGCGCTGTTCAATGTATCTACGCACAGGCCTGCGATATTGTTCATTTTCGAAGATTAAGTGGTCAAATCCACATTGTCCCTGGCATGTGTGTTTGACAGCAGAAACCATATACACCGAATGGGCTATCTGGAGTCAACGTGAAGCTCAGGAATGAGTCAGACAGGGTGAATTGAAGTAAATCAGCCTTGACTGTACAGAAGGCAGACCTTTATGGTTCAATATTTGACAGACTGAGCTTTGACACTACTGTTTCAACCAATGAATTTTAAGTGGGTTGGGAATTGTGGTGGGACTTGTATCAGAAAAAAGTCAATTTACTCAACAAGGTCAATTTAAACAGACTCATGACCTCACTACAGCACTGTCTCCCAATAATAGCAGGATTACGTCCCATGTTAAAATATCCCCAGTGCTGGATAGCTACACAATATAAATTATTTATATACAATAATCTCTAAGTCACCAATTGTTTGGTTGGGAGAATACTTGCCTCGAGTCATTAAGATTCTGGGTCAAGGCTTACTCGACACTCCAGCTCAAAACAGGGGAATGTTGCACCGTGCGGAGCTGGATGAACACAGAAGGCCAGGCAGCATCAGAGGACGCTTCAAGGAGGGTCCGGACCCAAGACGTCAGCCTTCCTGCTCATCTGATGCTGCTTGGCCTGCTGTGTTCATCCAGCTCCACACCTTGTTATCTCATATTTTCCAGCATCGGTAGTTCCTGCTATCTCAGTGTTGCACTGTTACAGGTGTCGATTTATAGCTGGGAGACCTTAAACCAAAGCTTCAAATGCCTGCTCGAGTAGATGTAGAAGCTTTCGTGGGAATATTTCAATGAAGAGCAGGCCAATAATTAACCCTCAATTATCCCAAGAAAAGAAGAAAATAAATCCACAAAATAGAATGGATCATCTAGTTACAATCACATTACTGTTTGTGGGAGATTGCTGAGTGAAAATTGGTTGCAAAAGTACTTTGAGATGACAGATGGTTGTCAAAAGCTCCATATAAATGTAGTTGTATTTTCTTACAACAGTGAAGTCTCTTGGCACGATCAACAGGTGAATTAAACAATCAATTGCTTTCGGGGCCGAACTTCAGCTGTGGTTGTGGTTACGTCACTGAACTAATAATCCAAAGCCTCAGCTCAACACTCTAGTTCAAAATCCCACCTTGGGCAGCTACTGGATTTTGAATTTAGTTGGTAAATATCTGAAAATAAAAGCTAGTCACAGTAATGTCACAAAAAAACCCCCATCTGATTCACTAACATCCTTCAGGAAAGAAAATTTGCCATCTGACCTGATCTGGCCTACACAGGTGTGGTGGACTCTTAACTGCCACCTGAAATGCTCAATTCAAGGGCAATTGGGGATTGACAACAAATGCTGGTTTTGTCAGCATTACCCACATTTCATGGAAGAATAAACATTACACCCAGCCCAATATTTACTGTAGATCAATCTGTGTAAGGAACATTTCTTTCTTTAAAAAAAAGCAGCTAACTTAGGCCATATTTTTGTCTAACATTTGCTAAATAGTTGGTCAAGATTGTATCTATTCAAGTCAATGTTGCAGAGTGAATGTGGTATATAGGTAACTTCTAAAGGTTTTTTGGTTCAAAACTGGTTGTCTAACCTTTAAAGAAACTATTAAAAAAGCTGAGGTGGTAAAGAATTCCAGAAGAAAAGGAATTAAGCATGGGGATCATGACATGTGATTAACCTGAACAGCACGACATCAAGTTTGCATGCTGCCTGCTAATGTAAATGATATTGGCATGCATCCCAGCATGCTAAGTCCACAGCTGAGTGGCTGCACTTCACAGAAGTTGGCTCAAGTTCATATGAGGCTAGCCCCACTTAAAACTGACCTCAAAAGGTGAGATGCATGCTAGAACTGGTTGAAGAGGAACTGATGAGCAGAAAGAAATGGCACAACAGGATAACAGCATGCTGCTGAAGGAAAAGAGGTCACAGTGAAGGAAGTATTAGGAAAGTTGTTGTGGTCAATGCCAGCATTCCGATATAGCGGTCCTGGATGCAGCGCCAAAAGGAGTTCAATGATTTCACGAGACAGGCCAAGGTTTTATTGAACGCATGGTCCCATGCCTAGTGAGACACTAACTTCACACAAACCTTCGGTTTTGCCCCCCCACCAATACAAAACTTGCAAACATCTAATCAAGCACAACTCAAAACATCACAAACTCACCTCACCCTCACTCACTTAGCACTAATGTTAACATCACACCCACATTTCGCAGCTTGTACACAACGTGTGATGTGCCTGTTGCAGCTGGTAAACACATCGCACCGTTTGCACAGATGGACTCAGTTCACGTTCTCTCACATGGGAAAAGGTCGCCCATTGCTGGAGGCATTTAACTGATGGAGATGCCCTCATGGGGAAGTCAGGGCTGGGGGAAGCATTGGCATGGGCACAGCTTCAGCAGGGCTAAAAACAAAGACGACCATACATTCCTACCTAATCTGGCATCTTAGGTCACATTTCGTCTCTATCCTTCAATCTCTTTTGATTTGCCATCTGCAGATGCTGTCGGCATTTCAACTCATCACTACGCACAAGGAGTCTGCAGCCAAGGCAGTGGGGAAAACGGGTAGCGAGAGCGCGAGTGAGGTAGCACAAGGAGGTCAGCAGCAGAGGACTCAGTAAGTGAGGCGGTGTGCAGTAAAATGCCGACAGTGTGTATTCAGAGCAGCTTGGGATGCCAACCAGAAGCCAGCTGACACCCACGAGGTACAGGAAGGACTGTTTTTAATTCAATTGTGGGACATGAGCTTTGCTAGCTGGGCTAGCATTTGTTGTCCCTAGTTGCCCTAAACTGTGGCTCTAGTAGACATCATACAACATCAGAGTGCTGTATTGGAAGCTCAGACAAAGATTGTGAAATCTCAGCTCATCATTGCCATCCAGGCCAGGATGGCAGTAGATACCAGTGCTCAAAGAGACTCTTACAACAGTCCTTCAGCAGAATACTAAGATATTGAGATCGAGGGAGGGCTGGTAGGATCTTTCACCAGCTGGCGATTCTGTCTGAGGAGGGAAGATACGTCCTCCTCCTCCCCCACCAGTGTCACTCTGTCAGAGCCCCTGCTGATGACTGCCCCATCAATCATGCTGCAGGCACTGGGGCAGCTGTTCACATACATGATAAAGTTGGCTTGCAATTCAATATGTGGCCAAGAGGACACTGTGATCACCCATGACAGAAGGGTGATAAATTGTGGGACTGCTGGAGAATGGGATGTGCAGTTCTGTCAATATTACTTGATTCACTACTTCGAGCTCAAAACTTGGTCACCTTCACAAAAACTGGCTGAACCTTCCTGGCCTTGCTCTCAAACTGCAGGCTGACTTCATTGAGAGTCCAGAATTTCTGATGTTGCTGTTCCTGGTTTTGTTGGGAGGCAAGAACCTTTATTCCACAAGACTGTAGGTACATCAGACCTCCCATGAGAGCCCTTCTCCCCCTCCTTTCTCTCTGTTGCATTCCTCATTGCTACCTCAGCTGTTCTACCTCAGTCTCATTCTGGGAGATATCAACATAAGCAGCCAAGACTGGGAGCACACAGTCTTCCCAGACACCTTGAGGTCACAATCAAGGCCTTCAAGGGGACCACCACTCTCCATCAATGTCAGAATCTCAGAATTGTCACAACGCAGAAAGGAGGCCATTTTGATCATCATGCCTACACTGATTCTCTGAATGAGCTCCTCGCTCAGTGCCATTCTCTTGTAATCCAGCACAGCTAACTCTTCAATTCCCTTTTGAATGCCTTGATCGAATGTCCTCCATCACACTCATAAGTTAGTGTATTGCAAATCTAACCATTCACTGTGTGAGAAACCTTTTCATCGTGAGGCTCTTGCTCCCTTTACAAATAACGTTAAACCTGTGGCCTCACATTCCTGATCCTTTCGTGAGTGGAAACTATTACTTTCCACCTACTCTGTCCAGGCCTCATCATCATCATCATCATCTTGAATACCTCTTTCAAATCCCCTCTTGGCCTTCACTCAGGGAAACAACAGCGACTTCACCTAACTAGCTTCAAAACTGAAAGTCCTCACCCCGGGAATAATTCTCTTTAAGCATTTTTGTGAACTCCTACACTACCTCACTACAGTGTAGCACTCAGAGCTGGATGCAAAACTCCATCTGAGGTTCTACTCCACAAGAGAACTATTTCAACAGAACTCAAGTACACACTTTTATGCGAGTTTTAGTTAGCTTTCAACTGAAATAACTTTTGATTAATATATCCATTATCAGTTCCCTCTTTCCATGAGGTCATAAGCATTCCTTCAGACCATATTTGATGATAACGGCAGAGGCTGGTCCAGTGTCTCATACAAGTTCAAACTAACCTCCTTGCCTTTGTACTCTCGGCCCCCATTAGTGGCATCACTAAATGTAACCAGCTTTCTAAAGCAGCACACGAACTCTGATGGAGCGAACAGAAATCAAACAGCAATGAACCTGAAAGTAGCTGATGACCCTTTAAATAGTGACAGTGGGTCCTTCCTGCGACTGCACCATGCATTCAGATGTGCTCATTTACCAAAGGCCATTAGCTTGAGCAAGTGGATCAAAAAGATCACAACCTGCCCACATACCGCGAACAACTTCTCCAAAATGGACTCGGGAAGGATACTGCATACATACGGCACCGTTGCTATTTGGTACTAAAACAACATGCTTAGAGCTAGAATCAAGGCCATTTTTGAGCCTTAAATTGCAGACTGTAGGGAACATCTAATTCTTACCTGTTAAGGTAGGGCCTCCTGAAAAACATTTTGTCAGTTCTTATCCTGCACCTGAACTGATTGGTGGCTTGGGTTTTATTTAAATTTCCAAACTATATGCCAAGTGAAAATGTTTTTTATTTAAGGCCTTAAAGAAAAAGAAAAGCAGCCATCTAGCTGGAGGATGTAGATGTAAACAAACAAATTGTTGTCTTCAGCCATGAAACATTCGCTTGCTTAAGCTCAGTAGTGGGAGGTTGGTGAGCTCAGAAATTCCGGTCATGAGAAAGAATGCAACTTCTCTTTATCGCAAACAATGCAGACATGCTTACGTCTGGAGCTAGTCAGTCGGAACCACCTGAAAGCACAGCAAACGTCCAACCACTGCATCAAGAGGAAGGACGTGAAATGGGAAACTGTGGCTCTGAGGTGCATACATTAACATGTAACAGTGCAGCTCATTGTCAGCGTGGCAACAAGTATATCAGTGGGGGCGAAATGCAGGTGGTCTCAAGTTTCAGTATCACCATGAACAAGGCATCCCACCACAAAGGGAAAGCAAAACTAACACTAAGTGTGGCTCCCTTCTGACCACAAAAAGTGTTAGCAGAGTGTGCGAAGGCATTAATGTTTTCTTCTGTTGAAATGTGATGGTGTAAAGGATGGCAATACAAAATTACATTCTGATTCTTTGAAAGTAACTCAAGCTTCTGTGTGCAGTGTGAACACAACTATCATCCAGATAGGAAAGTATTGGACGCTGCATGAGCAAGCCTGCTTCAGATAACCCCCTCTGCATCCAAGGCCTTGATCCGTGATCATCCATTAAGGAGATGGCAGGCATCAAGTTATCACAACAAGGCAAAGAAAAACTTCGCTCATTAAATATAACATTTATAAAATATGATGTCTAACATTGATAACAGCGTGGAGCTGGAGGAACACAGCAGGCCA
>JAHRHZ010000069.1:5679728-5745362 GCA_024137785.1 Ginglymostoma cirratum | reverse complement strand
CTGTGTTCCTCCAGCTCTACACTGCGTTATCTCATGTTTGATTAGCCTGATTGAGTTTTCATGAGGTAAAGGAGAATGCTGATCAAGTCAATAACATTGATGTGGTTGACATGGACCACCAAAAGTATTTAATAAAATGACACAAAACAGCCTTGTTAGAAAAGTTGACGCCAATGGAATAAAAAAAAGAAAGAAAGAGGAAGCAAACAGCAGAGGTGAATTTTTTTTGGACTACAGAAAGAGGTACAGTGGTATTACTGGAAAAAGAAACATGCTGTCAAATATGCTACATCTCAGATGTCCTCATTTTTCAAGGACCGCAACTCCCCCCTTCAGTGGTTGAGAACGCTCTCGACTGTGTCTCCTGCATTTCCCGCAACTCATCCCTCAGGCCCCTTCCCCGCAATAGCAGCCAAAACAGAATGCCCCTCGTCCTCACGTACCACCCCACCAACTTCCGGATCCAACGCATCATCCTCCGACACTTCCGCCATCTGCAATCTGACTCCATCACCAAAAACATTTTTCCCACCCCACCCTTATCTGCTTTCCGGAGGGACCACTCTCTCCGTGACTCCCTTGTCCGCTCCACACTCCCCTCCAGCCCCACCTCACCCGGCACTTTTCCCTGCAACCGCAAGAAATGCTACACCTGCCCCTACACCTCCCCCCTCACCCCCATCCCAGGCCCCAAGACGACTTTCCACATCAAGCAGACGTTCACCTGCACATCTGCCAATGTAGTATACTGTATCTGCTGTTCCCATTGTGGCCTCCTCTATATCGGGGAAACCAAGCGGAGGCTTGGGGACCACTTTGCAGAACACCTACGCTCGGTTCGCACTAAACAACTGCACCTCCCAGTCGCAAACCATTTCAACTCCCCCTCCCATTCCTCAGACGACATGTCCATCCTGGGCCTCCTGCAGTGCCACAATGATGCTACCCGGAGGTTGCAGGAACAGCAACTCATATTCCGCTTGGGAACCCTGCAGCCCAATGGCATCAATGTGGACTTCACAAGCTTCAAAATCTCCTCTCCCCCTACTGCATCCCAAAACCAGCCCAGCTCGTCCCCGCCTCCCTAACCTGTCCTTCCTCCCACCTGAAGCCCCACCCCCATCTCCTACTTACTAACCTCATCCCGCCCCCTTGACCTGTCCGTCCTCCCTGGACTGACCTAACCCCTCCCTAACTTAGGGCGGCACGGTGGCTCAGTGGTTAGCACTGCAGCCTCACAGCGCCAGGGTCCCGGGTTCAATTCCAGCCCCAGGTGACTGCCTGTGTGGAGTTTGCACATGCTCCCCGTCTGTATGGGTTTCCTCTGGGTGCTCCGGTTTCCCCCCACAGTCCAAAGATGTGCAGGCCAGATGGATTGGCCATGCTAAATTGCCCATAGTGTTCAGGGGTGCATGGGTTATAGGGGGATGGGTCTGGGTGGACTTGTTGGGCCGAAGGGCCTGTTTCCACACTGTAGGAATTCTAATTCTAAAAACTCCCCACCTACACCCACCTTTACTGGCTCCATCCCTGCCTCTTTGACCTGTCTGTCTCGTCTCTTCTCTATCCATCTTCTATCCCCCTTCCCCTCCCCCATTTCTGAAGAAGGGTCTAGGCCCGAAATGTCAGCCTTCCTGCTCCTCTGATGCTGCTTGGCCTGCTGTGTTCATCCAGCTCTACACCTTGTTATCTCAGATTCTCCAGCATCTGCAGTTCCTATCTCTGCTGTCAAATGTTTTCATCTTGTACTCATCAGGACAGAATCACAAGAATACAAATCTCAAACAGAACTCCAATTTATACTGCATGAACAGGTTGATAGATAATTATTCCTAGGTCTTGAATTCTCCACGACATGGCTTTGACTAGTAAAGCCACTTTAACATACCACCCTGTTCCGTGGCCAACATCTGTCTCTCTGGTTTGTAGTAGTGTTCCAGTGAAGCTTAGCGCAAGCTGGAAGAACAGCACATCATTTTCCGCTTGGGGACCCTGCAGCCCTCTGGACTCAATATCATTTGGTAAATTTTAGGGCTTAAACTCTCCCATAACCTAGCCCCCAACCCCACACACCAGGCTTTGTTATCATTACCATTACACACTACCTATTGTTAGTCACTAACAGTCCCCATCAACAGCTATTCACCCTCCTAGCCAGATCATTATCAACTCCTTTGTGTATCCAACTGCTCTTCTCTCTCTGTGGGCTCTATCCTTTATCCTATCGTTTACTCCCTACCCCATCCCCCTCCCTGTCTTCTGCATTTAATTGACATTTTCCTAGCTACCAGTTCTGAAGAAGGGTCACCAGACCCAAAACATTAACTCATTTTTTTCTTCAGAAGTTGCCAGATCTGCTGAACTTTTCCAGCAACTTCTGTTCTTGTTCAATAATTTGACCAGTGGTCATTTGGCTTGTTTGAATTCAAAAGAAAAAGCAAGTGGTTAAATGTTCACTGGTATATTTTCAATGATAATATCTTGAACACAGCCTGCTTGACCCCAGTTCGCACCTTCTTGCACATGCAATATAAATTGTAGTTCCCTTTTCTGAAAAGCCTTGATGGTGATGATCCTTTTTCTCCATAACTGTTCAAATCCCATTCTGCCAAGTGACTATTTGTACATAACGGTGTTCGTAATGGATTGGCACTAAGACCACCACTTTTCCTCATGCCTATTAGTGACTTTGACTTGGGCGTGCAGAGCACAATTATGAAATTTGGAGAGGACAAAACTTTGAATTGAGAACAAGAAAAAGATAAACTTCAAGAGCAATTGGCAGAGGAACCAAAGATAATGAGGGAAAACATTTTAAGATCGGCAAAAGATGCCTAAAAAGGGTTGGGGGGGAAAATCAACAATAACATTCACATATGAAGGGGAATTAGATAAATAGCTGATGGTGGGTGGGGTTAAGGGATTGTGGGTGGGGTTATGGGAACAAGGTCAAGATGGGCAGGGGTTGGGAACTCATCTTTCAAGAGATAGGATGGGGAGAATGGCCTCTTGTGCACATATAACAAACATTTTCCTATGACAATACAGATAAATTAAAATAAAATGTTCTGAAGGCTCTTGGAATGCATTCCCGTTCTGAGTATGAAATCAGGTTACACACTTCCTCCAGGAAATGCATCATTGACCATAATTAAAGAAAAATCCCCTTCTGAATTCTGAGGTCATTCAGATCACGTAGGAGGAAGGCTGGTCCACTGTCTCTGCCCTTCAATCGTCCCCACAAATCCCCTGTGCTGCACACTCGCCTGCAATAGTTGCTGTTTGATACAGTTCTTGAAACAGCAGATAGCAGTTCTGTCCACTCGTGAGGCAACCTCTATCACACTAGATCTCCCATTTGAGTAATGCAAGTGCTTGGAAACCACAGGTTCTAAACTTGCCTTGCCCGTAATTTTAAAAAAAAGACTATTTGCCCTCGCTCCCCCCCCTACAAGATCAGGCTGAATGCAAAAAGAAAGAGCTGAAAATGGGACATAAACAGACAGCAACTGCAATGAAATCCACATCATTCCTCTTTAATCCTCAGGCAGGTGATTGGTCAGCAGACTTTGAGCTCAGCTCTTTGATGAATGGGGAGCTAGGGTCAGGCCAGAAATGCCTGAGTTAATTAATTCCAATCATCTGTTGGCAGGGATCGCATTTTCCCTTTCAAGCTTCTAAAATGTGATTAGAAGGTAATGTTCCCACAGACAAATCTGAAATCAAAAGAGAAGAAAATCGGAGTGTTCAATTTCAAAGTTTGGGTGATGATACGGTCATGGGATCCTATTTCCAAGAGGAGTTTTACTGTCCTGGCCATCCAGCTGAAAAATAATATGACAAACTCACGTGCAACACTTTCATTTCACAATGACCAATTAGAAAATCTTAGCCAGGAAAGTTTTCTTCCCTGAAGGACACGAAGTCCAGCCACGAAGGGCTCAAAAGAACTTGGCTGTTATTACAGCAATTTATTTGTTAGTTTATTAAGTTAATTCTCAAGACAGATCATGATGACATTTAAATTATCAAATTTCTGTACTGCCCTTGCTGCACTACACTACCGAACCTTGAATACATGGAGGTTATTACAACCTGGTTCAACACAGCCGATAGCACAGAGGTGGCATTGTTCCCAAAAGTGGTAAACCTTTGTTTGAAATGTTCCTTAAAAGGTCTGCATGGAGTAGATAGGAAGAAATTATTCTGTTCGTAAACAGGAGCAAGAACAAGACAGCATAGATTTAAAATGATCTGCTAAAGAATCAAGGGCGAAGTGGGAAGAGGCTTTATCATTCAGCAAGAAGTTCGGGTGTAGACTGCATTGCCTGGAAGTGTATGGAGGCAAGTTCAATTGAGACATTCAAGACGGCATTGGATGATAATTTAGATAAAAGTTGGGTAAAATTTAGACCACTTCAGCAGGTCCGAGGCTGAAATGTTGGACAGGGAACACAGTGGTGTGTTGAAGTGGCAGGCAACTGGAAGTTTGGGGTCATTTTTACAGGCAAAATTAGATGTTCTGCAGAGTGGGTCGCACAGCCTCCGTTGTGTCGCCCCAGTGTGGAGGAGACAACATTGTAAGCGGAAAATACAGTAAACTAGATTGAGCGAAGTGCAGGTGTATTGCTGTTTCACCTGAAAGGTGTGTCTGGGGCCTTGGACAGTGAGGAGGGAGGAGGTAAATGGTCAGATGTTGCACCTTCTGCGATTGCATGAATCTCCAGTGAGGCTATGTGCAAGCTAGAAGAATGCCATCTTCTGCTTCAGGGCCCTGCAACCTTCAGGACTCAATATCATGTTCAATAAGTTTCAAAGTGAGAACAACTCCTTCCATGTCCTTTACCCAGACCCACACTCCAGGTCCTGTCATGACATGGGCTGCCTTCAGTACAGCCAACCCATTTTCAATTTCTTATGGTCCCCATTATCAGCTTTTCTTTCTCCCTGGTTTACAATCATCCATCTATCTGTCTCTCTATCTGGGCTCCATCTCCACCTATCCGCTCACTCCTTCCTCGCACCTTCCACCCCCAACCAAATAACTTCCTGTCAGTGTAAAAACCACTCTTTCCGTGCTACTATCAATTCTGAAGGGTCACTGAGCTAGAAATGTTAACTTTGCTTTCTCTACACAGATGCTTCTAAGCCTGCTGAGTTTCTCTGGCAATTTCTGTTTTTGTTTCAGATCTTCAGCATCCACTGATCTTTGTTTTATCCACGACATCATAAACCTCCCGCTGATTTTCTGGTGATCAAGTACTGGCGGCTTGCACACTGTTAGATTAGTGCATCCGAAAGCAAATGTCATTCAAGGTAATCTATTTTTGAGTGCTGTAATCCCCCATTTGTACAGATCACAAACCTCTCTCTACTCATTGCCAGTGAAGACATTGCTACATTTTTAAAAAATTCATTCACGGGGATGACGGCGTCGCTGGCTAAACAGCATTTATTGCGCATCCCTAATTGCCCAGAAGGCAGTTAACAGTCAGCCACATTGCTGTGGGTCTGGAGTCACACGTAGGCCAGACCAGGTAAGGATCGCAGTTTCCTTCCGTAAAGGACACTAGTGAACCACATGGGTTTTTCCTGACAAATCGACAATGGATTCACAGTCATCATTAGACTGGCAATTCCAGATTTTTAATGAATTCAAATTCCACCATCTCCCATGGCAGGATTTGAACCCGAGTCCCCAGATGATGTTCTGGGTCTCTGGATTAACAGTCTAGTGATAATACCACCAGGCCATTGCTTCCCACAAGTTCCTCTTGTGGACAGGCTGGTGTCACGAACAACGAAGGAAAGATAGAGTTTCATTTATATAGTGCTTTCTCCATTCCAGCCTAGTGTTTCTTTGCAAGAAATAGAGTACCTGTTGACTTCTGACACTCAACATAGCCAGCACAGTCCAAACGCACAAACAGCAAGTGACGATAGCCAGGTAATCTGTTTTAGCAAGGTCCGTTCAAGGATATGAGTCAGTTGAACACCAGGGAAATCTCTCCAATTATTCTTCAAATTATGCAAAATCGTTTCAATTCATCCGACAGGACAAGGAGGCTTTGGCTCAACGTTCCATTCAAAATGACCACCTCCACCATTGTGACACTCTCCTAACTACCACAGTGTGAAGACCACAGGGAGTGGGAACAAGTAACATGCACTCCTTTGGACACTGAATAGACCAGCATTAGATTGAAAGACGTTGTTGATGCAATCAGCACATCAACACTGTATTTAAAAAGACGCCTACTTGTCAACTTTGCAGGCATGATTAGCAGACCTGTACGTTGGCTGGCCAAAGTTATAGTGAGTGAGTGAGCAGGAAATGTCAGGCAGAAAACTGACAATGCTTGACAGTTACAATTTGACGACTCAAATGAAAATCGTCATGTCCAACTTGCGGCCACGCCACAGTTTCTAAAGTCACCTGCAGTGCTGGTGGTTAAAACTGTCAGCCAGCAACAAAAAATAATTTTTAAAGTATCCAGCTGCGACAGTAAAAGAGCAGCTGGGTATCAATCGATAACTCGAGGAAACAATCCTGTTGTCCGCACTGAATTCTTAACAATTTCCAAATCAACAGACCTATCAGATTCGTGTTGGGCCACAGAATGGTGAACTGGGTTGTCACGGTGCCCTAGCATTTCTGGAGCTCAAGGCAAGGAGTATCTCTTCTGCACTGGAATGGCTCTTGCATTCTCGATTCCGATATAAAAAGGTACGCCACCTAGTCCTTGGCTTTAAAAGTTTTGCTTCACACGTTAGTCGATCGGGGAAATAAAGACCAATTATTGGGAATGGTGATGGTGGAATATGTACCATTCACAACAAATATGCCTAATTCCTCCTTAGCTACGATGTCAAATACAATCTTAACAACCATATGTATGGATGTGCTAAAATTGCTAGGGAGAGGCTATGCATAAAATACAGGGAGGTTAGCGGAGAGCAGAAATACTGGCAAGAATCAGTTGGGCCAAATGACATGTAAAGACAATGACGCGTTGATGATTGCTTAAAACTATTGTTTAGGTGTGTAAGCGTACTTATTAAACTAACTGACCACTTGAAGAGATACACATTTTTTGAATGGCTGTTATGAATGAGCTTTTGCGTATTAAGCGTGTTTGAATGCTTGCAGTATTAAACGTTAATTTTTTTGTAACGTCCATTGCCATGGATCCTGAAGTTTGCCCATTGCGTATATTACGGCGAGGGGTTATGAAATATAAACGGGGGACACAAGGTGTATGAGCTGAGAGATTCAGGCAATGTTGGGAGTTAGGCTACCGCCCACAAGAACCAATGCTAGCCCGTTTTGGCACCTACACTCCTCCTTTACTGCTGGGCACAAATACCAACCTCTTCCACGTCTCTCAGAGACAACAATATGGTGAGAATGGATTTTGAAGGCAGGCTTACATTTTAGAAGTTGGCTTTGAGCATGGCTTATGTTTCTGAGCCAGAGGAGAAGATTTGACTCATTAATTGCTTGGCTGGCCGATGGAAGGCGGAGATGGTAAAGAAAAAAAAGTCCAGGATGCAAAATGCTGTGTTGTTCCACTACAATTTCTGTGCTAAAATTTTATATTCAAACCAAATATTTAACAAAGGGGGTTGTGCACCATACAGTGCACTGAGGTGAAACCATTGGGATGTAGGCTTGGTCTTATCAGGTTCTATGTCAGGTACATTTCCACATCCTCAGAGCTGCAAGCTTATAGAGTTTTCAAAATCTATTCTTGGAATGTAGGTTCACTAGCAAGGTTGGCATTTATTTCCACTCCCAATAATCCTGAAAAGGTAGTGCAGACCCAAATTCACAGACATCCATTTTTATAGCATTTTAATACAATACTCTGGCTTGCCACACTGCTTCAGAGCGCATTTTGGGACGCAAGTCACATGTAGCCCATTCTGGGAGAGTAATGAAAGTTTCCTTCCCTCAAGTGGATCAGAAAAAATGTTCGTACATGTTTTCTGTCACAGAGTGGGCAAGAAGGACTGTGCCACCTGATAAACACAGATAGAACTAATGTCAACAACTCTGATTGGACAACTTCCTTAAGTTGGCATCACAATGACTTCTACCTCTAATTCCCCTGTCCTACAAACTCACCCTTGTCTCCTACCTTACCAAACAAATTGAAAAGCAAATAAATCTTCCTTACCCAACCGGGAATGATTTTTGATGGTCAACCAATGTTTTATGTTTAGGAAATAAAAGCGTTCAAAGAATTTTTTTTTTTTTTTTTTAAGTTGAAGAATATTTTCTAATAAGTTTCTTCTTAAAGAAAGAAAAAGTCTTAAGACTTTGGAAGGGTGCTGAAAACATTAGAGAATGGCTTCAGGGCTGAGGGTCTTCAGTTATAGGGATAGGTTGAAGAAGCTGGGGTCGATATCCTTGGAGAAAGTTGAGGGGAAATTTGATAGATGTGTGCAGAAAATGGAGAGAGAGAGATTTAGAAGACTAGGCAATTAAAAGAAAATTCTGTTAGAGTGAGAATGTTGCCTGCGATGCCAGCAATTATTGGCTATCTCTAATTGCCCTCCATGTGATGAGCTGTCTTCCTCAACACTACAGGCTGCAGGTACGCCCATAGAGACAAGCTACTTCCTTTGACAGAATGAATGAGCGCGAGGGGACACAGATTCAAGGCGTTTGGCAAAAGAACCAAAGAAGGGTGACCTGAGAAAACATGTTTTCCACAGCACATCATTGCGTGCTGGAAAGCTGTGTCCTGGAGACCGTTTCTTTTCCCCCAAATGGTCTTTAACATCGTGAGGGCATTGACTGCCCATCCTGAACTGTCCTTGAAAAAAATGGCGATGAACTCTATTGGCAGCAGGACAGGTTCAAATGTGTCTTTTAAAAAGGGAATTAGCTAAGCACCTGAAGATTATAACAAAACAGAAACGGTATAAGGTTACAGGGAACAGGTAGGGGAACAAGATAAGCTGAATTGCTGTCGTAGAGAGCAAATGTGGACATGGTGATGACTGGCCTCCTTCTATATTGTAACCATTGTGTAATTCTGTAATGACCTCATGCTTTTCTTACCTGAACGCTGCTCTCAGCGTTGATCCCAACATGCAGTTCAGAGCAGGTGTAGGCTGTTAGGCCCTTCGAACTTGTTCTGCCTTTCAATACAATTGTGTATACGTGTGTGAAACTCCACCTTCCGAACTATCCTCAAATGATCGATACCCTTGCCCAATTAGACTCCACCTACCGCTGCCTGAGAAATATTTATTAACCCATCTCCATCCTCTTCTCAGGCAGAGAGTTGTAAAGTTGCACAATCTTCTCAGAAAGAATGAATTCTGCTCACCTCTATCAGTTATCCCTGATTTTAAAAACAGCATTCCCTAGTTTTGGACTCACCCTGAAGAGGGAAAGTCTCGTCCACGGCCACCTTGTCAACATTGTTCAGGAACTTATAACACTTCAATCCAGACAACGCTTGAAAATTAGTCCTATTTCCCGTATTGTCCACAGCAATCCTGGAATTTTGATAAAGTCGACTGGTTCCAAATATCAGGGTCTCAACAGCATATTATCACCATGCTCCACGTTAAATTTTATATAATTTCACTAACTTGGAAATTAGAGCTGCATAAAGAGTCACTCATGTAAATAGCTGCATCAAACAAACTTGGTTGAATTCAAGATTTACTGTTAGGTGTGGAAATACATGTAGTTCTCCCTTCACTTCCCGTCTGCTCTCCCCAGCAGCCAACTCTACACCAATCTGAGCTGCAGTATTATATTCTTATCCATCATCTGTTCATGCAAAACCATGAATGCTAAACCACAATCTTGCAGAACCAGAGTGTTTGGTTAGAAATATAGTTAATCTGCTCAACTCATCAGGAGCAGCAGATCTCCAACACAGAATGAGGGGTACTCTGTAAATGCTGCAACGGTTGTCACTCCTTGTGAACCACATTGCAACAGTCATCCTCTGCTTCCTAAGCCCAGTAAAAGCTTATTCTTTTAAAATGTGAAAACTCCATGCTACAAAATGGCTGTGCCAATTAAAGCCTCAACCAGACTACTGGATCAAGAGGAACACAGTTCTTGGCCTGTGAGATATGAAACTGGACTCAGAAACCCAGCAGCCGATCATCAAAGTGTGCATGCAAGACACAGACCGACTGCAAATTCACATCAGAAAGTGCTCCATCAGCAAAGATAAGGAACTTAGTGATTCTCTAAATTAATCAAATGCATGGGAAGGCACTGAGGGCATAACCTACCTATTGTAGCACGCATAATTTATTCAGAGTTTGTTAGCAAATCTTTGGACAGAGGTTAATCCTTTAATCAGCTTAGTGGAAATCACATGAAGGGTCCTAACATAGGATTGGTGTTGAGGAAGGTTACATGCATGTTGTGAAAAGATATAAACCATCCATCACTGCTAAATAAGGACATTTTAACCGGATGATAGGCTGGTTTTGCCGCATGATTACAAATACATGAGGTGACATGATTGGAGAATTTATGAATATTGGTTGTTTATGTCATCAGTAACATTTGTGTACAGCTTTTTAAAAACTGATATTTACAAACCCAGAAATGGACATCAGGACAATGCGGAATAGTCTGAGCAACCCATCTTGGCAAGTCTAACTAACTCTCTTCTGATCACTTCCATTTTGTGTTTGTGGAGATATCAGATTCGAACAATGCTGTAGGCATGCACAGCACTTTTCCAATGCTGTACAGCAAGTTCATTTACCAGCCGCCAACATCACCTACTTGTTATTTAGTTGCATCAGAAGGTCTCAAAATTTATAGAAAAGTAAGTCAAATTGATCCGGATCATTTTTGGTGCTGAATTTTCATAATGACCCACGGGACTGACCATCATGACATAAATTATGTTTAATCTCCGACTATATCGCAGAGTACACACATGACATTATTCAGTAACATGCCAACAGCATTGGGGAACAATTTGTTTTGCGGGGGGCGGGGGGGGGGGAGGGGAAGAGGAAAGAGTCTCAGACTTGCCTTCAAAACAACAGGTATATAAATCATAAATCACAATGCAGAGGGACTATTCAGCACATTCTATCCATGGTAGCATTTAATCTTCATATAAGCAAACTGATCACATTCACCCATTTTTCAAAACTCACTCACTTTGTCTACCTATCCAATCTGACACAGAGGATTGACACAAGCTGTTCCCCCAGAAACCAGGAAGTGAATCCAATCTCCTCACTTGTCGACGCAAAGACATTTCTCTTTCTCTCTATCTTAGCTCTTATTCCAATGGCCATAACTCCTTGACCCTTCACCTACTGGTAGCAGTCTGACTACATTCACTGTTCTTCAATTCAATTATGGGATGAGACCATCATCGGCTGGGCCACCATTTATTGTCCATCACTAATTACCCTCGAGGAGGTGGTGACGAGCTACCTTCTTGAATTGCTGCAATCCATTTGGTGTAGGCACACCCACAATGCTATTAGGGAAGGAGTTCCAGGATTGTGACTCAGTGACACTGAAGGAATGGCAATACATTTCCAAGAGAGGAAAGTGAGTGGCTTGGAGGGTGGCTTGCAATTGATGTTCCCATGTATCTTTTGCTCGTGCACTTCATGATGGTAGTGGTTGGGGTTATGCAAAGTGCTATCTAAGAAACCTTCGTGGATTTCTGCAGTGCACCTTCCAGGTAGTACATACTGTTGCTGCTGAGTGTCAGTGTTGGAGGAAGTGGATGCTTCTGGATGTAATGCCAGTCAAGTGGGCTGTTGTATCCTGAATGGTGTCAAGCTTCGAGTGTTGTTGGAACTGCACTCACCCTGACAAATGGGAAATATTCCATCACACTCCTGACTTATGCTTTAGTAGGTAGTGGACAGGCTTTGGGGAGTCAGGAAGGGAGTTATTCATTGCAAGATTCCTAGCATCTGACCTGTCCTTGTAACTATAGCACTTATTACTAGTCCAGTTCAGTTTCTGGTGAATGATAACCCAAGGGGACATTGATTGTGGTAGATTCAGTGATGACAGAGCCATTGAATGGCAAAGGGTGATGGTTAAATTCTTTTTTATTTAAAGATGGCCATTGCTTGGCAGAGAAGTCGTGAATGATGCTGTGAAGGTCACTGAAGCAGCAGCTGATGATGGTTGGGCCTAAGACACTACCCTGAGGAACTCCTGAAGAGATGTCCTGGAGCTGAGATGATTGACCTCCAACAACCACAACCATCTTCCTCTGTGCCAGGTATGACCCCAACCAGCAGAGACTTTGCCCCCGATCACCCAGTGTTTTCAGTGTTGCTAGGGCTCCTTGATACTACATTTAGTCGAAAACAGCCTTGACATCAAGAGCTGTCACTCCCACCTCAACTCTGGAATTCAGCTCTTTTGTCTATGTTTGAACAAAGGCTGTATAATGAGATCAGGAGCTGAGTGGCCCTGGCGGAACCCAAACCGAGCGTCACTGAGCAGGCTATTGCTGAGCGGGTGCTGCTTGATAGCGCTGTTGCTGATACCTTCCATCACTTTACTGATGAGCAACAGTAGACTGATGGGGCAGTAATTGGCCGGGTTGGATTTATCCTGGTTTGTGTGTTTAGGACATACCTGGGCAAATTTCCACATTGTTAGGTAGTTGTCAAGTCTGTAACTATACTGGAAGAGCTTGGCTAGGGGAGCGGCAAGTTCTGGAGCACAAGTCTTCAGTTTTATTGCTGGACTGTTGTCAGGGTTCATAGTCTTTGCACTATCCATTTCTGGATTTTGAAGGGAGTGAATCAAATCAGATGATGAAGCCAGACATCTATGATGCTGGTGACCTCTGTAGGAGGAAGAGATAGGTCATCCACTGAAGAACAGTCTTCAGCCAGAAGATCATCTAAGTGCTTCAGCCTTACCATCTTCAATGATGTGTGGGCTCTCCTGCTATTGAGGATGGGGATATTTGTGGAGCCCTGTCCTCCAGTGAGTTGTTCAGTTGTCCAACACCATTCATAACGACATGCTGCAGGACAACCAAGCTTAGCTCTGATCTGATGGTTGTGGAATGAATTAGCTGTGTCCATCTCTTGTTGTTAACGTTGTTACACACACAAATAGCCCTGTTTTGTAGCTTCACAAGGTTGTCACCTCATTTTTGCATCTGCTGGTGCTGGTGCTGCTGCTGGCATGCCCTCCTGCTCTCTTCATCGAAGAATGGCTGATGCAATGATTGAGTAGGGGATATGCTGTTGGAGTACAATTCTGCTCGAGAGAGATGACTGTTGGTTGTTTAACCCAGTGGTCACGACACCTCAAGTGAGGGGAAGAGCATGAGATGCAGAGTTCTTCATGGTAACCTCAGACGATGTGGGAATGTAACCCACATTGTTGGCACCACTCTGATCACAAACCAGCTTCTAGCCAACTGAGTCAGAGAGGTTTACAGCATGGAAACAGGCCCTTCAGCCCATCTTGTCTATGCCACCCAGTTTTCACACTTAATCTAGTCCCATTTGCCTACATTTAGTCCATATCCCTCTATACGTATCTAAATCAAGTACTTCTCCAAACGTTTCTGAAATGATGAAATGGTACTCGCCTCGCCACTACTTCTAGCAGCTGTTCCAGACACTCACCTAAATTGTCCCTCTGGACCCTTTTGTATCTCTCCCCTCGCACCTTAAAACCTATGCCCTCTAGTTTTAGACTCCCCTACCATGGGGAAAAGTTGTTGGCTATCTTTCTTATCTACATTTCTCGTGGTTTTACAGACTTCTATAAGGTCACCTCAGTCTCTTGCGCTCGGTGGGGGTGGGGGTGGGGGGGGGGGGGGGGAGGAGGATGTTCCCGCCTATCCAACCTCGCCTTAAAACTCGAACCTTCCAGTCCAGTAGCATCCTAGTAGTTCTTCTCTGCACTCTAGTTTAATAATATCCTTACAATAGAGCGGCAACCAGAACTGCACGCAGCGCTCTCCAGATGTGGCCTCACCAACACCTTGTACAGCTGCAAGAAGATGTCCCAACTCCTACACTCAATGTTCTGACCAGTGAAGGCAAGCGTGCCAAAAGCTGCCTACCTGTGACTCCACTTTCAAGGAGTTATGAAGCTGTACTCCTAGATCTCCTTGTTTAATAACACTCCTCAGGGCCCTACACCATTGACTACTAACTGACCCCCAACACCCAGTAATCAGGAAATTTCCTTGTCCATATTTTACCTACTCCACCTCTCGAAGAACATAGAAGGGTATGAGATGCTTGTGTTTGTAGTTCTCCATGTCAGGCTGTACTAGTGAAGCTGTGTGACTTTTTGAAACCCTCATGTCCTACTTATACTCAGTACAGCACCCATTTCTTAAGGCTTGAAACAGACTTATAATCTCTTGATTTTTATATTCTATACTGCCTTACAGATTTATTCATTTTTTTGCTGTGTCATCAGCCAGAGGCATTACTACAAATGTTCAAATAGCTGGTAGCCCCAACTCCTTCTGATCTTCTATTGCATGGAATCCACCTCCACTCAGAATTATTGCTGTTATTTTTGAATGAAAATGCATCACTAAATCTTTGTCATACTGGATTCCATCTGTCACTTATTAGCCTATTCCTTCATCTAATTAATATTCCATCACAGCTCCCTGTGGTCTTCGGAAGATTCAACAATGCTATCCAATTTGGTACCATGTGCAGATGGTAACAATAGTTTGCTCCAGGCTTTTGTACAAATCATTGATTTTATATATTGTACATAAAATGAATAGAAATGACCTCTGATTAATTTTGAGACACACCAGTAGCCACTTCCGTCCACTTTGAAAAGACTTCCCCTTACTATCACTCTATCTAATTATCAGGCCTTTGTACTGTACACTTCTTTCACCCATAGGTTACTAATAATCAAACTGACATGCAAGTGCCACCACTGGCTGAGAGACCACATCACAAAGTTAAGCAAATCTTGTATCTCTGTTCATTGTGGATAAATTTTGACGAACAGGTCATATGCAGACACCTGAATATTAACTTTGTTTTCAAATATTGATTCTCACATGGGGCAGAATCTTGTAAAGAGAGAGAGGTGGATGGGGTGGTGGGAGAATTATGTCACAGCATTTTCACAAGACAGTTGACTTCTGTCTTTGAAGCAGCCTTTCCTGACTGTTGTAATTTTATTCAACGTCCCAATAAAGGCCTAAAGCAAAATGGATCAAATTTAGCTTACAACTTGATGTGATTAAGACAAACAAAACTACTGTACAAATGTTCAAAGTCCAACTGCAATACTGATCCCAAGGAAAGGATCGCACTTATGTTTTTAAAACAGTTCTTTACAAGAACAGAATTCAGTTCTGAGGAACGGTTTCAAGAGAAAAGAAAAATTAAAGAGCCTTTCACTCGTCAGAGACTGCAGTTAAACTGCATTTTGAGTTTCTAAAGTTACCACACGAAGTACATTTTAAATACACTGGATGACTACTGCGGCTGGTACGAAAGTACTTCCGAAGGTGAGCTTCAGCGCTCTTGGGGATTCAATCAGCCATCTGACCAAGGTGATACTGCCAGTTGTGCATCCATAAACCCCTCTGCATCATGAGGAAACGGTGGTATATAACTGCACCCTCAATTATTGAAGTGTTTACATCACTAAGCGAACAATATTACCTATGGAAACACCTCCAGGCTTCAGCCCATTCCCAAACTTGTTTGTAGAAAAGAATGCACGCTTCGATTGAAATGCTATCAATCAAGAACAAGTGGCTTTTGTTAAAGCCTTAGCCTATTAACCGGAAGGTACAGATCTCGAATGGAACAAGACCGCATTTCACACACAGGTGCATTTCCACAGTGTTGATGAACCCACATTGCAGCCAGGAAAGTTCTGAAATCATATCACACTGTTTACATTTATTTAGCCTTTGTAGTTCAAGATCGTAGTTCTGTAGCAACTGGTCTGCACACCCACACACTGTATGCAACTGCTGGCTGCAGTAAGCAGCTACTTTCAAAGTATCACTATCAGTATGAAGCCATTTCTGAAATCTATTTGGTGGAAACCCCCTCAGTGATGTCACAATGTACGTATTACAAGACAAGTTAGGTTGCTCCTCGTTAGCACTGTGCTTTCAGTAAAATGTGCTGCAGAGCATCAGTGCAGAGAAATCCATGACGTTTTGGACAGATAAAAAGGTTCAGAATTCAGATTGTTGTTCGCTATTCTTAAAATTGCAGCACACGTATAAACCTTTCACTTCCTCGTGCCACTGCCTGCTCTTTTTTAAAGAGCTATCCGATTAGTCGTGCTCTCCTGTCCCTGTGGCCCTGTGAATATTTCCTTTATCTATCCAATTCCCTTTTGAAACTAGCTGCTGAATCTGCTTTCACCACCCTTTTGGGCAATATATTCCTAAACGCAACTCATGGTCTAAAAAAATTCCATCTCTCCTCTCCTGTTCTTTTGCTGTGTGCCTTTAGTATCATTTTTATCCTCTGGTTACCTAACTTCCTGCCAACAGAAACAGTCTCTCCTTATTTATTGTATGGAGACCATTAGTCTTCCTCTTTCTCTCTCCCTCTCCCTCTTTGAATCTGTCCCATCCCCTATTGGCTACTTGAGTTAGGTTTCCATTCAACGCAGTGGCATTTGATCAAATTGCCTGAGGTCATGAACTTTGAGAAAGTAATCATTGAAAATTGGCTGTCATTTGGGGCAATCTTCACTCCAATGCCATCGAAATTTGTTTTTAAAATGGGCCATAAATATTGTCCTAAAGCCTGGTGAAGAGGTTCCAAGCCTTACTAAAATAATTAGCATGACGTTAAGAAAATGATTAAGGAAACTGTGTAGCACAAACAACTCTGCACATGCTCTCATTTTCCATCCGAAGTCATTCAATCATTACTGAAGCACTATAGAAGCGTGACTTTCTTATAGATTTGAACCTTGCTTCATTGTTTCTAGGGAATTTATTTATACAGCTTATCAAAAAATATATCGTAAGATGTCACTGGCCTTGGTGGTTGAAGTGAATCACAGAATAAAATGGGGAGTTGCCCAAATGAGAAGACACCTCTATTATAGTCTATTGTTGGGCTGCATGCTACGTCATTGTGCTGAAATCTTACCCGAACTGCACACCAAGTCTACAATACTGTGACTGAGTTACTGACTACGATACTTAAATGTCCTGAAGTTTGAAACTTATGGGGAAGATACTGACACCCCAACTTGAACTAACTGTCACTATTGCGAAGCTGAGGCAGAAGCAGGCTTTGCCTATTCCAACGTAAACTGGTACCAAACCTTCAATACAAAATGACTTCATCCCAGTCGTTCCCCCTTGAGCACGTAGTTTTCCACTTTATGAAAAAAAGTAGCAAGGTATGAGAGAAATAAAGATATTCAGTAGGAAATGGTGATGTAGTGATGATGCCAGGACAATTGTTCCAGAATATGGGTTCACTTGCCATCATGGCAGCTAGCGGAATTTAAATTCAATTCCTAAATTCAATTATTTTAGAAAAAACATCCAGAATTAGAAATCCTTTCATGGTCACTGTTACAAAGACCATCAATTGTTGTTTAAAAACAAAACCTATCTGGTTCACACTTTTTTTTTTTTAAAAAGGGGAAAGAAATCTGCCATTCTTATCTGGTCTGGCCTACATGCAATTCTAGGCCCACAGCCATGATCTTGCTTCTTAACTGCCTCAAATTAGAGATGGACAGATTCCCAGCAGTGTTCACATCCCAGGTAAGAATAAAGAAAAGGCACAATTTTGACACAACTACTGAACAATCACTGTACAGAAAAGGAATAGCAAAGAGGCACAAAGATGATCCAAATGCTAGGTCAATAATACAGCCCAAGTCTCCACATAATCAGGAAAAGAAAGCATAACAATATCAATTGTGTTTCAAGCTCAGTTGAGTAGCCAAAAGACTAAAAGCCATACCGGTGTACAGTGTATTTCCTTCAAAATTAGCCAGAATTCAGCTCGAGATTGTTAGCCACAAGTCAGGTTGAACAAAGCAAACTCCAACATATGCAGCTCATTTTCCATGGCCCATCAACAACATGGAACAATAGGAAACCAAGCCCTGTTGCACAATAAGACTATTAATTCAGCATTAAGCAGGAAAGTATCCAAAAGGTAATTGGTAAGTTGAGGCAATTGTGGACAAACCATGACTTTGAAACAATGGTTTTACATTAAGCAGCTACATGGCCAGATTCAAAGATACAGCAGTTTGCTAATACAAGAACATGCATTTACACAGCATACCTGCCTGAGAACACGAAGCAAACCTCAAACAGATAGCTGGCTTCAGCTCAGAATTACTGGTGAAATGACCTAGATTCACCAACAAGAGATAAACCTTAGGTACAACCAGCCCCTATCGAGTGAGGATGATGGTGTTTGCGCTAATGCAGTTTAGCTTAACACAAGAAATGTAGAGGATTAGCATTAGCAGGGAGGGGGTGGAATTTAAAAGGCCCGAGTAAACCATACAAGCTTTCTTTCTGAAACTGGAAACATTTCTTCTTTGTTCTCCCCCTCAAAGAACCCTATCCCCATCCATAACCAACCTCATGGAAGGGCTGTCATTTTCTATTTACTTTCTGCCTTAAAAAACTGTGAACTGTAATGAGAAAATAAAAAAATCTGTTTATTTCAGAGCAGAGGTTTACTAGGATGGCTGCACAACTTCACTGCAAGGAATCTGATGCCCTGCGACAGCTCAGTTTTTTCGTGGCTGTGGGTCCCTGCTTTGTGCAGACTATCAGTAATGGAGGGGTCGTTTACAAGTGGTTCTTAGCTAACCAAACAGGGTGGAGCTGGAAACACGTTACAGGCACATACAGAGCGCGAGCACGAGCAAAGAGAGCGAGCGAGAGAGAGAGAGAGAAAAAGAAAAAGAAACAGAAAGAGAGAGACAGAAGTAGTAGTGCTGCTATTACTCTCAGTGGTAAAAAAAGTCAGTTTAAACTTGATGAAAAGTAGATACCTTCTCTGCAGCAGTTGCTCAAAGATGGGACTTTTGAATTGATAAATCAGAGGCATTTCCAAGTGAACCAGTCAGTCATTCTGGACAAACCAGCAGATACCTCCAGAGAAAGATAATTTAACACCGAAGGCCTGGATGGCCAAAGTAAAACCATCTCATCATCTGAATTGGGAAGAATGGACTTTTCAGCTTTCCTTCCATTGATAATCTATTTTCTTTGTGTGTACACATACGTGTGCGAGTGCGAGTGCGAGTGCGAAGTTTAAAAGGGAATTAGAGTTTAGTTAGTAATGTTATATGCCAATGATTATTTATCTGCTTACCTGTGGCTATAATTTCATTAGTTATAATAAATGACCATCCTCATTTCGGACTGAAAACCTGACCTATGCTTTCCATCAACCCTGGTCTGAAAATTGGGTACTGTGTGTATCTTAAAAATTTTAAGATTTAGTAGGTCTTTGGGAAAAGCTGAGCTCAATTTATGGTGCATCATCTCCATAGGTGCAACACTCATGACCAAATCACCATACGAGACATCTCTGTCACAAAGGTCAAAATCTCACACACGAGGCCCAATCAACCATTTGCTTTATTGATACTCATTTCCTTCACTGGTGCCCTTTCACATTCTCTTTCTGTGCAAGCCTGCAACCTGCTAAGACACTGGGACTCTGATCACTTCAGACTCTTCTGTCTTTTCATTACTGGGGCCAAAGCCTAACACACCCTGGATCAATCTGGAGCATGAAGGAAAGGTCCCAGCTTCTTCCCTTCTACCACAAACAGCCTCCTCCTCCCTATTTTCAGTATGCCCATGCATCTTAAGCTCGAGAGGTGAACAGAGAGGACTCATTGCCTCACGTTTTGAGTCAGGAACCTGAACGGTTAGTTTTTACACAGCTTTCTTACCTCACCACATGATTTACATCCCTAACCATGTCAGATCTCATCAGGCTCACTTCCTGAAAAAATTTCAGAAGATCAAAGTGGTGAAAAATGAATCAACAAGAGGCTTGGGGGGGGGGGGGGGGGCGGGGGGGAAATAAACTTTGTACAGCAGCTTTTCTGAACCTCATGTTATCAGTAAGCTGTGGCTTCAAACACCTTGGTGCACAATAATCTTTCATCAACTTCATTTCATTCTTCTTGCCTGTCATACGGAATTGGTCAGGCACGTTTGCAAATTCTAATTGTCACTTTGACGAAGCGGAATGGGAAATAAAACTTATTATATTCTTGTTTAAAAAAAAAATTGAGGAAGAAAAATAAAAGACTTATTCGTTCGGAGGCTTAAAACATTTGCTTCGCCCTCACACTCAGCCTGCCCGCAGAGTGCAGATTTCGTGAAAGTTTTCTGTAAATTTGCCAGGATTCCACAGTGGAGGCCAAAAGCAGCAGTCACCGGAAGTGATATGCTGAGGCAAACTAAGAAAGATTGAATACACACAAACAAAACTTCCAATAAAGAGTCCAGTACCCTTTTGAATAAAAGGTAACAAGCACAAGATTGAATAAGGACAAAATCAAATCCATTTTAGTCCTTTGGATCAGGCACTTGATACAATGATAGCTACATATCTTAACATATTATTTATACCACTCAAAATGATCATTAACTGTGCATTAGAGATAGCAAGGTGTAGAGCTGGATGAACACAGCAGGCCAAGCAGCATCAGAGGAGCAGGAAGGCTGACGTTTCAGGCCTAGACCCTTCTTCAGAAATGGCGGATGGGAAGGGCGTTCTGAAATAAATAGGGAGATAGGGGGGAGGCGGACAGAAGATGGATAGAGGAGAAGATAGGTGGAGAGGAGACAGACAGGTCAAAGAGACAGGGATGGAGCCAGTAAAGGAGAGAGTGTAGGTGGGGAGGTAGGGAGGAGATAGGTCACTCCAGGGAGGACGGACAGGTCAAGGGGGTGGGACGAAGTTAGTAGGTAGGAGGTGGGGGTGGGGCTTGAGGTGGAAGGAGGGGATAGGAAGAGATAAATAACTATTTCAGAACCCCCTTCCCCTCCCCCATTTCTGAAGAAGGGTCTCGGCCCGAAACTTCAAGCTTTCCTGCTCCTATGCTGCTGCTTGGCCTGCTGTGTTCATCCAGCTCCACACCTTGCTATCTCAGATTCTCCAGCATCTGCAGTTCCTACTATCTCATGGACTGTGCATTGTCAAGTTGCCACTAACCTTGATCATCTCTGCTACGTAGCTCTCTGGCCCAGTGTATTCAGTGGAGTCCTTGACTTTCACCAAAACGATAAAACAGAGATAATGCCACATGTTGTGCTCTTCCTTGATATGTTCTTCAAATGTTACTGTCTTGTTGTCAAATTTATCCCTTTCCAAGCCTAGAAACAATGAATTAACTAATTACCAAACCTGTGACTAATTACATGTGCACAAGTGAAGAGTAAACAAAAACAGCTCATGATGCAGACAAGATAATGACTGGGAGGATGCATTACTTGAAGATTATGCATTTACAGGTGTACGGAGATTTTACAATCAAAGTAGTGCGTAACAACTTCAGGCATTTCAAATCATTTGGAAAGTAAGACCACAATCTGAAACAGTAAAAAAAACTTTATTTAACTCAATGCTCATCTGTTCCGTGCAGTCGGATGCTGTGACATCTGCTGGTCCACGAATAAAGCCTGCACTGCAGCATCTGTTCCAACTATTCCTGGGCACGGAATGCATTAACACAACAGTTTTTCTGGTTCAAATATATTATTCCGAGCCATCCCAATCAAATAGTATGGTCAAGTTCTATCTCCAATTCCCAGCTTTCGTTCACAGACAACAACGGGAATTGCTGGAAAGGCTCAGCAGGTCAGGCAGTATCCGTGGAGAGAAATCAGAGTTCAAGTTTTGGGTTCTTCAGAATTGGGGAATTCCCAGTCAATTCCAAATCCCAGCATTTGTTCCTTTTCATCTGAACTCAAGCGTCAAATGAGAAGATGGTAGAAGGGGCAAGACATACAAATTGGGAGGACAACAGTTCACATGTTCAATGTAACAGTTTTTGTTTCCAGTTAAAGCTCTCTTTCTTCAGAGATGCTTCAGTGGGATTTTTAAAATGTAAGTACGTTGTTCAATCGTTGGAAAAAACATACAATTTCTCAAACCTTTTCATCTTGCACTTATCAGGACATTTCACATGAATACCCATTGAAAGGGAAAACCAGCAAGCATGAGGAGAGTGGTGATTGGCTAGCAATTGGTCTGATTGGAACTGATGATGCCACAGAGACTAGAACAAAGAACAGCACAGCACAGCAACAGGTCCTTTGACCCACCAAGACTGACACACGATGCCTTTCTCAACTAAAAATCTACTGCTGCTATGTGGTCCGTATCCCTCTATTCCCTGCGTGTTCATATGTCCATCAAGATGCCTCTGATATGTATCTGCCTCTACCACCTCCTCTGGCAGCACGTTCCAGGCGCTTAACCATGGTCTGTTTAAAAAAAAAAAACTTGCTTCTCACACCTTGTTTAACCTTACCCCCTTTTACCTTAAACAGATGCCCCTTAGTAATTGACATTTCTACCCTGGGAAAAAGACTCTGACTATGCATTCCTCTCAATTTTGTAAACCTCCATCAGGTCACCCTTCATCCTTCGATGCTCAAGTGAGGAAAAAAAACAAGTTTGATCAATCTCTCCTCATAGCTAATACCCTGCAAACCAAGTAATATCCTGGTAAACTGGCTCTGAATAATCTCAAGTCTCCACATCCTTCTGACAGCGTGGCAACCAGACTGTACACAATATTCCAAACGTGCTCCAACCAAAGGTCTATACAGCTGTAATATTACGTGCCAATGTTTATACTTTATGCCCTGACTAATGATGGCAAGCATACTGTATGCCTTCTTGACCAGCTTCTCCACTTGTGTTGCCACTTTCAGAGAACTGTGGACCTGCATGCCTAGATCCCTCTATGTTGATGCTACTAAGCGTTCTGTCATTTACTGTACACTTCCCTCCTGCATTAGATCTTCCAAAATGCATCACCTCACATTTGTCCGGATTAAATGCCATTTGCCATTTTTCCGCCCAAGTCGCCAGCCTATCTATATCCTGCTGCAGCCTCCAGCAATTCTCCTCACCATCTGCAGCTCCCGCAATCTTTGTTTTGCCCACAAACTTACTAAATCGGGCTACCCACAATTTTCTCCAAAACATTTACATATAGGATATATATAAGTTTGCACATGATACAAAGATCAGTGGAGTTGTGGATTGTGTAGAAGGTTGTTAAAGGATCCAGCGGGATATAGATCAGTTGCAGACATGGGCAGACAAATGGCAGATGGAGCTTAATCAGTGTAAGTGTGAGGTGCTGTACTTTGGGAGATCAAATGTTAAGGAAAAGTATACAGTTAATGGCAGGAGTCTGAACAGCATTGATGTACTGAAGGATCTTGGGGTCCACGTCCATAGCTCCTTGAAAGAAGCCGTGCAAGTAGATAGGGTGGTAAAGGTGATGTATGGCATGCTTTCCTTTGTTGGTTGGGGAATGGAGTACAAAAGTCAAGATGTCATGTTGCAGCTCTAAGACTTTTTTTAGGCCACATTTAGGAGTACTGTGTTCAATTCTGGTCGCCACATTACAGGAAAGATTTGGAGGCTTTGGAGAGGGTGCAGAAGAGGTTTACCAGGATGCTGCTTGGATTAGAGGGTATGAGCTATAAGGAGAGGCTAGAAAAGCTCAGGTTGTTTTCTCTGGAGCAACGGAGGCCTAGGGGAGACTTGATAGAAGGTTATAAAATTATGAGATGCATAAACAGGTTGAAGGTCAATCTTTTTCCCTGAGTTGAAATGTCTAATACTAAAGGGGCATGCATTTAAGGTTAGTGCAAAGTTCAAAGGAGGAGATGTGAGGGGCAAGTTTTTTTTTAAAACAGAGTGTGGTCGGAGTGTGGAACGCACTGCCAGGGGTGGTAGTGGAGGCAGATACAATAGAAGCATTTAAGGGACTTTTGGATAAGTACATAAATATGCAAGAAATGGAGGGATACGGACCAATGGCAGGCAGAAGGGATTAGTTTCATTTGGCATCACGTTCAGCACAACATCATGGGCTGCAGGACCTGTTCCTGCGCTGAATAGTTCTGTGTGCTATGTTCTAATAGAGGTCCCAGCACTGATCCCTGTGGAACACCACTGGTCACAGGACTCTAGCCAGAAAAACAATCTTCCACCGCTACTGTGTTCTATGTCTAAGCCAGGTCTATATCCATCTTACCATCTCAAAGTGAGTTCCACATGACTTCACCTTTTGTATCTGCCTGCCACGAGGACCTTGTCAAGGCTTTGCTAAAGTCCAATGTAGACAACATCTCCCATCCTGCCCTCAACCATCTTTGTCACTTCCTCAAAAAACCCAGTCAAGTTTCTGAGACATGATCTTCTCCACACAAAGTCATACTCCTTCACAAGTCCACATTCTTCCAAATGTGAGTCAATCTTATCCCCAAGAGTCTTCTCCATTAATTTTCCTACCAATGACATCAGACTCACTGGCCTGCAATCTTCCAGATTATCCCTGTTGCCCTTCTTAAATAAAGAAAGAATGTTAGCTATTCTCCAATCCTATGGGACCACTCCTGTGATTGAACAGGATACAAAAGGCACCAGCAATTTTCTTACCTGCCTCCCTCAGCATTCTGGGATAGGTCCCATCAGGAAAACTTGCCTACCCGAATGCTTTTTAAAACACCCAACAGCACGTCCTTTTCTTTATTGACATGTTCCAGAATATCAACACTCCCCTCCCGAGACTCCCCATCCAAGCATGTCCTTCTCCTTTGCGAATACCAATGAAAAGTATTAGATAAGGACCGCACTGATATCTTCTGGCTCAATGCATAAATTCCCTTCTTTGTCCTGAAGTGGACCTACTCTTTCGCTAGCTACCCTCTTGCTCCTTATCGATGTATACAATGCCTTGGGGTTTTCCTTAATCCCGTTTGCCAAAGATATTTCACGGCCTCTTTTGGCCCTCCTAATTCTTGTTGGAGTTCTTTCCTGCTCTCTTTGTATTCGAGGCTTTGTCCCTCTTCAGTTTCCTCAACCTTATGTATGCCTTCTTTTTCTTTTTCACTTGGTTCTCAATTTTTCTCACTATCCAAGGTTCTCAAAGCTTGCCATCCTTATCCTTCATTTTCGCAGGAACATGCTCATCCTGAACTCTAATCAACTGGCCTTTAAAAGATTCTCACATGCCGGATGACGGTTTACCCTCAAACAGCTGTCCGCAGTCTAGATTCTCCAGTTCCTGCCCAATATCATGGTAATTAGCCTTTCCCCAAACTAGTATCTTTCACCCAAGGGCTACTTTTATCCTTATCCATAAGTAACTGAAAACTCATGAGAATTATGGTCACTGTTCCCAAAATGCTGCCCTAGTGAAACATTGATCAATTGGCCAGGCTCATTCCCCATATCAGGTCGGGTTGGACAATTTACATATTGTTTCAAAAAGCCATCCTGCACACACCTCACAAATTGCCCTCCACCCTCGGCACTAAGCAAGTACAGTTCAATATAGAGGAAGTTAAAATCACCCACCGCAACAATCCTATTGTTTCTACATTTTTCCATAATTTGAATCACAGAATCAAGACATTGGAAATAAAGGCCAGGACCACAACCTCTGACTGCTCACCCTCCCCATTCAGAGTCATTCTTGTCCCTGACACCAGTAATGCAACACACCGTCCTAGAGTCTCATCTGTAGCCACAGAAACACCTGCCTGTGCCCTTGACAATAGAGTCCTCTATCATTACTACTGTTCTCCTACACTTCAACCCTCCCTGTACCAGTTGCGGGGCCACTGATCTGGCTGCTTTCCTCCGAGAGGCCATTCCTCCCAACAGTATCTGCACGGTATACCTGTTTGAGAGGGGGATGGCCACTGGGGACTAATGCACTGCCTGCCCACCCACATTTACTAATCTTCCTGGTGGTGACACAACTCTTCTGTTGGTGTACCTTACTGGTAGTGGGACCAGCTCACATAAATGTGCTGTCCACGATATTTTCAGCCTCACGGATGCTCCATAGAGATTCCTTCTGCGGCTCCAGCCGCTCCACGCAGCCGATCAGGAGCTGCGGCTCGACACACTTCTTGCATACATGGTCATCATGGAGACTGGAACATTGTCCCTGATTTCCCACATATTGCAGGAAGAGTATTCCGCATGGCTGACTTCTCCTGCCTTTTGGAACCTCATCAATAAACCAACCTTATCACCTCCAGGCAATAATCCAGGAATGGTTTACACAACCTTATCCACTTGTCACCAGACTCCGGTCTCTCTCTCTCTCTCTCACACTGTCTATTCCTAGCAGACTACAAGTAAAAATCCTAAGTATTTTAGCTCGCCCCAGACACTACTGGCTCAGTCTGCAAACCTGGTTCCTGAGCAGCTAAGACTGAGTCACCTGTGGATCTCGGCCCCTAGATTCAGCTCCACATTTGTTGTGGCTGACCCCGCTCCTCAGGTATTTATCTAGGTTTGCTCTGTTGCTGCTGCTGTTCAGACTATTGAACCAAATCCAAGAGAACGCACCAATTAATGATGATTGACTGTTGGTTGCCAGTTTTGTTGTTAAAATAATTTGCTGGAATCTTAACAGTTCCCAGGAAACCATGTTTTCTAGAGAGACGGTTTAGTGGCCTCCATCTGGAGTTTCTCCTGACTGTCGGCATCTCTCCCAAACACTGACTGCGGGTGTGAATACGTACCACATATAAAGCAGGTAGTTTTCAGAACTTCTTCCTTCTTCTGCTTTTCACTCCTCAAATCAGCAAAAGTGTCAATGATGACACCAAAGATCAAGTTCAGGACAATGATGATGACCATGAAGAAGAAGAGAAGGTCATAGATCACACGAGCAGCAAAAAGTGGTTCCTGCAAAAAGGGATAGTCAGCCTACAGATGTAGCATTTATAAGTGGACAAGTGTTTTAAAAAAACCAGTTTCGCACAATAAAATGGGACTTTCCAAGGCTATGGGGTTGCCACACTGGACCAACTTTCTCCAAGTTGGCTTAAAATTATATTAAGTTGTAGACACAAAATAAATTTGTTTTGAGTATCCTTCAAACGTGCCTGAAAGATTTCTACACATTACATATAAACATAGAAAACAGGAACAGGCATAGGCCATCCAGTCCTTTGAATCTGCCCCGTCCTTCAATATGATCGTGGCTGAAACATCCAACTGAATAGTGTGTTCTCAATTTCTCCCCAGAATCTTTAAGCCATCAAAATTATGCCTTACTCCTTCTTGAAAACATTCAATGCTTTGGCCTCAACTTATTCCTGTGGCAGAGAACTCCACAGGTTCACGCACACTCCGGATGGAAAAATTTCTCCTCACCTCAGACCTAAAATGGCCTCCCCTGTTCCTTATATGTAACCACTGGTTACCGGGAATATATTTTACAAGTGAGCACAGTTGGTTTTATATACCACACAAAATTAATTTCTGGTGTTTTATATTATTAAAGAAGTGCGACAATCACAAAACATGGAACATCTGCACTTATTGCCAAAATGCTATAAGAAAGATCAGACTGAGATATATTTCTCATACTGGAATGTGAATAATTGCAAAGTTAATGTCCCAGGCTTGGTGTCATGAATGCATTTTGTCTTTTGGAAGGAGAAGAGATACTGTGCAATCGGTGCATTGTGTCAAAGATAAGCAGGGCACTGGACTTGGTGGATCAGTATTCAACCATGGGTTTATTGGCAAATAAAGCTTGACCAGCTAAGAACACTAAGCACTCAACCCACTAGTCTCTTACGGGCCAGACAGCATCAACACTACACAGTTACTGTTTTAAAGACAGTACCTCTTTGGAAGGTTTCCTGAGCACATCTCCAACGCCTCCGCCACTTCGCAGTCCATGGCTGAGTACAGTAATGATACACATCAGCAGGGTTTCACAAGTATGCTCCGAGTCCTCTTCATTCTCTGAGAGCAACTCTGACAGGGAACAAATGTGCGTGTGAGGTTTGACTTTGAACATACATGGAAGGTAACCACCTGTGATTAACAGGGGCATCACTGCGTCTTGCCAGCTAATGTTCTGCTGAAGCATGCCGCCTCATCCCACTTCCCGAATACATTGGTTTGAAACTAAGGTCGCCTTACCGTTACTTTCCACAGAGTAAAGCGTTGAACAGTTCTCTCCATTGCCCAGGTGACAGACATCAGCAGTCAGGAACTCTTCCGCCATTGACGCAGCATCTTCTAAACAACCAGACCAGAAAGAAAATCAGATGGTGGCTGGCAGTTTTATTTGCAGACATTCAGGTTTACTTCCACCCAATTTCTAAAGTGGGGGTAACATATTAGCGTGGATCAAGGATTGGATAGCCTACAGGAACTACAGAGTTTGTCCGAATGGATCATTTTTGGGATGCAGATGAGACAGGTAGAGAATTAAGGATAACAAAGCGTGGAGCTGGCCTGCTGGGTTCCTCCAGCTCCACACTTTGTCATCTCTGACTCCAGCATCTGCAGTTCTTGCTATCTCTCAGTGAGGTAGAGAATAAAGTTGTGAAAAGGAAGTGGAGGGTTTGCAAAGGAATATACTCAGGTTTCAGTGCGCGAGTGGGTGGCATTGGTGGCTCAGCGGTGAGCACTGCTGCCTCACAGCACCAGGGACCCGGGTTCGACTCCAGCCTCAGGAGTTTAGACACACTCCCCGTGTCTGCGTGGGTTTTCCACCGGGTGCTCTGGTTTCCTCCCGCAGTCCATAGGTGTGCGAGTTAGGTAGATTGGCCATGCTCAATTGCCTGTAGCGTTCAGGGATGTGTAAGTTAGGTGGATTAGACACTGGAAATGTAGGGTTACAGGGATGGGGTAGGATGGTCTTCAGAGGAGCTGTGTAGACTTGTTGGGCCGAATGGCCTATTTTACACATTGTAGGGATTCTGTGAGTGAAAATTTAGCAAATAAAGTAGAACATGGATAAATACGAATGCCCTTTTTGACAGGAACAACAAAGAAACAATATACTTAATTGGGAAGGGCCTGCACGATTGGATGGTAAAGAGGGATCTGAGGAGTCTTGGTAAATGAATCATAGAGAGTTAATATGCTGATACAGCACATGCTTAGGAAGGCTAACAAAATGTTGTTGTTCACTGCAAAGGGGAATAGATTATACAAATCGGGTAGTTTCACATGCACCTGCACTGGGCATTGATGAGACCACAGCTGCGTACAACTGTGGTCTCCTTATTTGGAAAGAAGATAACTGGGAAGGTTCAGCTGACTGTTTGCTGGGATGAGGGCTTATCTTACGAAGAAGGATTTAACAGGTCAGGGCTGTATCTATCGGAAGTTAGAATGAACCTTATGAAGCAAACAAGATCCTGAAGGACTGGATAGGATGGATACCGGGAGAATGTTTATTGTTGTGGGAGAAAGTAGAGGACATTTGTTTCTTAAACAAGGTCTTTCTTTTAAGACAGAGCTTAGGAGAAAGATGTTCCCTCGGAGAGGGCCAGACTGTGGAATTCTCTCCTCTAGAGACATCTAAAGCTGAACCCTTAAATTTATTCAAGGCCGAGCAGATAGACAAGGAAAGTGGAGTTGAGGCCATAACCAGTTCCACTATGATTTTGTTGAATGTTGGAGCAGGATCAAAGGGCAGAATGGCCTACGCCCGCTTTTATGTTTCCTACTAGATTTTTATACATGCCAAAATCCAATAAAATACATATGATCGTCACAAAGTAATCTGACTCAATCCCTGATTGTTATCAAAGTATAATCAATATAAAAGGTAAAAGTTATTCTACTCCTAGATGACCAGAGACCCGCGCTCTCATTAGACAGAGTCGAGCGGTGAGTTTAACCTGGGAGCTGCCGTGTCTCAGGCTAGGCTTAGGGTCAGGTGGTTTTGACTATCGTCAACCAGTGTGGGAATTGAACCTGCGCTGTTGGTATCACTCTGCATCACAAACTAGCCATTCAGCCAACAGCTAACCTAAGCTAACTGAACGGGAGTTGACTGTCTCCAGGGCAATGGTGGAAACTGTCACATCTGTCAAGCAGTCAGCAGAATTTTCAGGACAGATGTTTAGACAAAGGTCATTGGGCTTTACATCCGAGGGTGTGGGAGAAGCTAGTGAGATTTATTCGTGTGCTGCTTTGCATGTTATACCCAGCATTGAGTCATGGTGGAGATATTTTAGATCCAATTGGATACTCCCCAATGACATTTCTTTTTTGAAACAATTGCTTATCAGCTGTAAACTCACTGCAAATGTGGCCAAAATGACTGCTTCATGCAACAGTGGAGATGCGTCTGTCTGGTCTTGCAAAAATTGTTCATTTAAGACAGCTAATCAAGACGATTTCCACCACTTTCTCTTTGATACGGGGGGGCAATAGCGGAATGCCCCTTGAAATCCCACATTTTTTTTGTGGAAGACTGGGATGAGAAGGGGGAAATGTAGGAGGATACCTTCAGAACATTACTTCAGAGGAGGATGATAAGGAACCATATCATCACTGCATTCTGAAATAAGGAGGGGTCCACTTACTGAAAAATGATTGGAAGGAGCAAGGAAGGTTGGAGGGGAAGGAGAAAGAAATGCAGGGAAGGGTTTAAGGGAAAAGGAACAGGTGTGGATGAAGGCTGGGAAGGAGTAGACCAGTAAGCCAGGTAGGAAACACTGGAGCTTGGGGGCAAAAGACAGAAGGAGTAGTGCCGCAATTGTGCCACCGATGTTATAGTGCCACCGATGTCATAGTGCCTAACTCAACCATAGGCTAGGCACTATCTTAGACTGCTTCAGTCAACTTCAGCCTCGTGCTCATTCCAGAAAAGCCACACAATCCTGTCCTAAGGGAGGGCTACCATGGGAGTTTCAAACAAAGAGGTTGGCACTCTTGTGGGGATATAGTTGCCTTATTTCGTGGATGAGATTGCAAGAATTATAACTGCTGCTTTCTATGGAGGCCTCTTGGATAGTCCCTGCGTAAAGTGGGACAGGCTCTTTCTTTATTGTGACAGAGTATTGTTTAGCCATTCACCAACGATGGGTGGAAAAATCATTAATGAAATACTGTAGCTGATGATAATTGGAAAAAGACGACTTTGCACTATGGAACTCCTGCAGTGATATGTTAGGAGTGCGATGTTCGATTTCAAAACACCATGCCACTTTAGTGCCAGATTGAGTGCTTTCTTTAAACCACCATGACATGAATTCTGGGGTGACTTTTACTACCATACCTGGTCATGTACAGTTGGATATCGAGGCCTTGAATGTCAATCTTCCGAGTTTAAAAATATTATGAACGAAAAGGGGCATTCATCATTTCAATTATGAGGAAATTTAAGATGGGTGAAGAATATTCTAGAATCCAAGCATAAGTGTATGGGTCAATAGTTCACCTGTTCGTGTTATTTCCCATTCTGGGGCAAACGACGTGAACATGGTATAATTGTCGCAGGAATTCAACATACAATCATGGCCAATCATTTGCCTTAGTTTCAGTTTTCTGCCCGTACCCAAATTCCTTTGATTTCATTGAATCGTAGAATCCCTACAATGCGGAGGCAGGCCATTCGGCCCATCGTGTCTACTCCAACCCTTGGAACAGCATCCCACCTGTCACACCCCCACACCCTAAACCTGTGACCCAACATTTCCAATGGCTAATCCACCTAGCCTGCACGTCTTTGGACACTACGAGGCAATTTAGCACAGCCAAACAACCTAACCTGCACACCTTTGGACTGTGGGAGGAAATCAGAGCATCCGGAGGAAACTCATGCAGACACGGAGAATGGGCAAACTCCACACAGACAGTCAGCCAAGGGTGGAATCAAACCCGGATCCTGTTGGGCTGAGAGGGAGCAGTGCTAAACCAATGAGCCACCCTGCTGCCCCAGGAGACTAAAAACTGGAGATATGAGAAAAACGCATTTGTCTATCTCAACCTTCAATATATTCATCACTGGCAAATCTAAAATCCTAAGGATGAGAATTCCAAAGACTCTCAACTCTATGAATGATGAACTATTTCCTCCTCCAATTCCTAAAGGTTCAGTCCTTTAGCTGGAGCTTGTCCCTCTGTGTTCTAGACTCCCCAGCCGAGAGGGAAAGAAAATCTCACCAGCGCCTGTAATATCACGCCCCTTCAGAATCTCAAATGTTTAACGCCAAATGTTTCTTTGTAAATTTGTGACTTTGGATGGCAGATCTATCATTGTGTAAGCTCGAGGTGAAAGGCTGAACCAAAGTGCACGTTCTGCGGCAAAATTTCTAATTGGGTACCTGAAACAAATCAGTAACTGCTATTTGCCCATTGATTGTGAACTAGCTAGTCTGCTTCACTGTTGGGTCTTGAAGGACAGCCCAGTCACCGGGGAATTGAATCTTTCATGCTTCGATTAACTCTACACGTTAAAATAATAGTGAGAAGGGTTTTTCCTGGCCGCTAAATTAGTGAGGAGTCAGTTCTGTGCAGATTTGAGTGAGCGAAACCACAGCAGCGTGGCTGCACACACTGGGGGGTCCTTAAGCCTTGCCAGTTGTGAACTGGGTCTAGGCTGTCTCTTGGTTTGGGTAAGTGGGACGAGAGCTGGCACAGGCACGATGGGCCAGATGGCTTCCTTCCGGGTTGTAACGTTTCTGTGATATTCAGTCGGTTGGACGCAGGGACTCAAACACGGTGTGCTTCAAAAACAAATTGTGAAGGCAGCACTGTAACATACTACTCCTTGATTGATGACAAATTGTTTCCTGCTAGGGCTCTACGCCTGATGAGAACATTTCCATGAGCTTCCAGGAGGCCCAGGATTTCCCAGGTTGAGCAGACTCGCTGCTGATTGCACACAAGCTGCTTTCAATTCTTCAACAGCTCATATTCAGCCGTCCAAAACTCTGGTGAATATGTCTCTGTGGTAGAAACAATAGAACTGAAGGAAGAACTTCAGGATTTACTAATTCAAACCTAATCATTTAAGCTTTGGGGAATTTTAACCTCAGGCTCACATCTACTGCAACTCAACCTTTATTATTGACCTTGAGATTCAAGCAACGCACTTGAGTGAGTGAACATGGCTGTATATTAACAAATACAAGAAACTGGTATTCTGGCTGTTGCTTCAAATCATTACACATGTTGTTCATTATGTACTCTACACTTTGTCCTTCAATGCATTACAGATGGAATTAGTAAAACGTATATGCATAAGGAATAAAACTGGTTGGACCATCCTGCGTCAGTTAAGGCAGGGCAAGTGACAACAGCAAACATAGCCACATCAATCCTGTAAATTCCTCCTCATCAAAACACTTGGGCTGTCTACCAAAACTTTGGTGGGGGGGGGGGGTCTGTCCTAAAGACTAATCAATCAAGCAACAGCCTGAACATGGTTATAAAAAATGATACCTCACAAACGAAACCCTGGCTATGTGCTATCCCTCCAGCTGGGCAGACAAGTGGTATGGTAAGCAGACAGACAGTCAAGCTCTTCACTCTTCACATCCTGTTGTGAATGGTGATTGGACAATTAAACATCTCACTGGAGGTGGGGGATCCACAGGGAATGCATTCTCAATGACACAAAGAAGCCCAATACATCAATGCAACCTTCATTGTCCAAAAGTACAGAGGGATCAATCCATCCAGGTCTCTTCCTGAGGCCCTCAGCATCACTGATGCCAAACTTCAGCTAATTCATTCCGTGTGATATCAAGAATTGGCTGGATACACTGGATACTGCAAAGGCTGTGGGGTCTGGCAAAAGTGCTGAAAACTATTGCATCAGAAGTAGCTGCAATCCCAGCTGAGCTGTCCGTAGATAACACGGGTATCCATCTAGCAGTATATAAAACTGACCAGGTTCTTCCTGTGCACACAAAAGCAAAAGCAGACAAATCCAACCCGGCCAAATACCACCTTAGCCTATTAAGTTAGATCAAAGTAATTAAGAGGGGTCACCGACAGTGATATCAACTGGCACTTAGCAATAAGCTGCTCACTGATGCTCAGTTTGGATTCGAACAGGGCCATTTAATTCCTGACCCGATTACAGCCTTGGTTCATGCATGGACTAAAGAGTTGAACAGAGGGGAGATGATGGTGGCTGATCTTGACATCAAGCTATCATTTGACTAAGTGTGGCATCATCGAGCCTGAGGAAAAGAAAAGCCAATGGGAATTGTCTGGGGGTGGTGGGGACCACTTCACTCATTGGAGTCATATTTATCACAAAGGTAGATGGTTGTGGTCGTTAGAGGTCAATCATTTCAGACCCAGGACATGGCTACAGCAGTTCTTCAGCATAGTTTCCTAGGCTCAACCATTTTCAGCTGCTTCATCAATGCCATTCTATCCATCAAGATGTTTGTGCAATGTCCAGCACTATTTGTGGCACCTCAGATATTGCAGCCGTCCATGCCCACGTACAGCAAGACGTAGGCTGAAGAGTGGAAGGTAACATTCACATCGCACAAAAGAATTCACATCATTAAATGATTTTAATCACCTCGGATTGACATCCATTGGCATTTCCATTGCTGCTGAATCTCGAACATCTTGGGCTACTACTGGCCGGAAACTGAAATGGACCGGCCATTAAAAGTACTGTAGCTACAAGAGCAGGTCAAAAGGCTGGGACTCTGACTTCCTAAGGCCTACCCACCACCCACAAAGCACAAGTCAGAAGGGTGATGAAACAGTCACCAAGTTCCTGTATGACTGCAACTCCAACACTAGAAGTTTGGCACCACTCAAGACAAAGTAGCCCGCCTGATTGCACTGCATCCATCACAGTGAACAATCACACACCAATGCACACGGGAGACGTGGAGACAGCAAGAACTGCAGATGCTGGAAGTCAGAGTCAATACAGTGTGGAGCTGGAGCAACACAGCAGGTCAGGCAGCATCAGAGAAGCAGGAAAGTTGATGTTTCTGTTTCTCTGGTGCTGCCTGACCTGCTGTGTTCCTCCAGCTCCACAACATATTGGCACATGTGGTGCAGTCTCCAAGCTGCACTGCTGCAACTCAACAAGGCTCTTTCGATAGCATCTTACAAACAGTCGTTCCCAGCTGGAAGAACTGAGGCAGCAGAGATTTAGCAACGTCACTGCCTGCAAATTCCCCTTAAAGTCACACACCCATCCTGTTGTGGAACTATCTGGTCACTGGGTCAAAATCCTAGAACTTGTACAGTACTAACAGTGCGGTGGTGTATTTAAACCGCTGCAGGCCATCTCGTCTAAGGAACTTGCTCATCACTACATTCTCAGGGGTAACAGATGCTGGCCTAGTCAGCAATGTTCACATTGCATGAATGAATAACAGAAATTAACCTTTCTGTAAGTTAAGCTACACAACTAAGTTTCCAATTAACAACAACGAGTGTGGCCATAGATACCCACATGCGCCCCAGTTACTCCTGTCTCTTTGTGGGGTAGGTAGAACATTCCTTGTTCCAGTCCTACTCCGACCCTCACCCACCCAAGTTTATCTGGTACATCGATGACATTATCAGTGCTTCTTCCCTCTCGCATCTAGAATTGGAAACGTTTATCAATTTTGCTTCCGATTTTCACTCTCGCCTTCACCTGGTCCAACTTTGACTCCTCCCTTCCTCGACATCTCAGTTTCCTTTTCCGGGGATTGACTGGTCACCAATGTCGACGACAAACCAGTAGACTCCCAAAGTTGCCTCGACTATACATCTTCATACCCCACTTCCTGTGGAGATTCTATTCCATTCTCCCAGTTCTCCGTCTCCATAGCATCTGTTCCGACAATGCCAACTTGGAGAAGGGGGCCTCTGAAATGGCCACGTTCTTCCTCAGCCAAGGATTTCCCAGCACTGTCGTTGACAGGGCCCTCAGCCCGCTCTGACCCATCGGCCCTCCCCTCAACCCCCTTTGCTCCCACAACAGCGATAGGGTTCCCCTTGCCCTTACCGACCAGCCCACCAGCAACCACATCCATTAGTCGCCATCTCCAACCAGATGCCGCCACCACCAGACACACATTTCCCTTCCCCATACGCCCCTTGTCAGCTGCAGAGACTGTTCCTCTGGGAGACACAGGTCTACTCCTCCTCCATTCCCAACATCCCTCTCCCCCGCACCCCCCTCCACTGCCCCATGGTACCTTCCCCTCCAACTGCAGAAGGTGTAACACTAGTCTGCTTACTTCCTCGCTCCTCAGTATCCAAGGCCCCAAACACACGTTCCAAGTAAAGCGATGTATTCCCTGGCCAATTGAGATTGCTGTGGTGTTCCAGTGAAGGTCAGCACAAGCTGGAAGAACAACACCTCATTTTCCACTTGGGAACACTGCAACCTTTTGAACTCAATATCAAATTCAACAATTTTAGGGCTTGGGGCAGGTTCTCCCAAGTCCTTAGCCCAATCTCCACCCACAACCACATGAGCCACTACCACAGACAACCCATTATCAGCTACTTATAGTCGCCTTAGCAGCTTTTCATATTCCCAGGCTGACCGTGACCCAGTCCTCTGTCTGTCCAACCGTTTCTGTCTCTTTGGGCTCTATCTCCAACTAACATTTACTCCTCGCCCTTGGAAAATCCCTTGCTGCACCCTAAACATTAACTCTGCTTTCTGTCCACAGATGCTGCCAGACCTAGTGCCTTTCTCCAGCAGTTTCTGATTTGCCAACATCCACAGTTCTTTCGGCTATTTTCTTCCCCACAACTACTACCATGAAATTGTTTTTACTCTTGCAGTGTTTCCATTTTTATCCTAAAATTTAATTGTTACAGTGCAGCCCAGCTCAACGTGAGATCTCCGTTCCTTCAGTCAATGATGGTATTTGAAACACGTGAAAGGTAAGTAATCCATTGTGCATATTGCTATGGTTGATTATTAATCTTTACTAGTTGTGGGCAATATTAGTTGTTCTGTTAACAAGCAATCTGGTTAATTTTAGTCTGTAACAACCTCGTTCTGCCTATTTGAATCCTGCCAGACTGGGATCTTTACCTTTATTCCTTTAGTCATTCACGGGATAAGGGTGTCACTGGCTAGGCAGCATTTATTGCCCATCCCTAATTGCCCAGAGGGCAGTTTAAAGTCAACCACATTGCTATGGGTCTGGAGTCACATGTAGGCCAGGCCAGGTAAGGATGGCAGTTTCCTTCCCTAAAGGACATTAACGAACCAGATGGGCTTTTCCAACAATCGGTAATGAATTCATGGTCATCATGACATTCTTAATTCCAGATATTTTATTGAATTCAAATACCGCCATCTGCCATGGTGGGATTTCAACCTGGGTCCTCGTAACATTATCTGGGATCTCTGGATTAACAGTCCAGTGATAATACCACTAAACCATCAACTCCCCCCAGTTAAGGGGGAGGCAATGACTGAAATGTATTATCAGGTAGCGTAAACTGCAGCATGCACAGTACTGCACTGGGGGAAATGGTCAACTCAGAGCATACACTGTCTTCAAGGATAGACCACGTAAAGTCTCTTGTTGATGGAAGAACAAGAGTAGGTTAATCCCTCAAACCGTACAAATTTTTTTTTTTTTAAGTTCATGAGACGTGGGTGGCACGGTGGCTCAGTGGTTAGCACGGCTCCCTCACGGCGCCAGGGACCCAGGTTCGATTCCAGCCTTGGGGGACAGTTTGTGTGGAGTTTGCACATTCTCCCATTGTCTGCGTGAGTTTCCGGTTTCCTCCCACAGCCCAAGGATGTGCAGGTTAGGTGGATTGGCCATGCTAAATTACCCGTAACGTCCAGGGATGTGCAGCCGAAGTACATTAGTCATGGGAAATGCAGGGTTATAGGGATAGGGTAGGGACGTGGGTCTGGGTGGGATTGAGTTTGGAGGGTCAGTATGGACTTGATGGGCCAATGGCCTAATTCTGCACTGTAGGAATTCTGATTTTGTATTACCCATCCTTTGCTGCCCAGGGGGCAGTTAAGAGTCAATCGCATTACTGTGTGTCTGGAGTCACATATAAGCCACACCAGGTAAGGATGGCAGATTTCATTTCCTTGAAGGACATCAGTGAACGAGATGGATTTTTAAAAAAAAATAATGATAATCGACAACAGTTTCATGGTCACTGTTAGATTCTTAATCCAGATCTTTTATTCAAGTCAGATTTGACTATCTGCCAAGTTGGGATTTGAACCAGAACATTGACTGGGTTTCTGAATTAACAGTCAACTTGATACACCACTAAGCTTATGCCTCCCTATTGGATTAGGGTTGATTGGTACCTCCACTCCATATATCGTACCCACCTTTAAACCAATTCCCTCAATGCCCCATACCTAACAAAAATCTATCGTCTCAGTTTCAAAAACTTTGATCAACCCGACATTATGGGGTGGGAGTGAATTGGAATGGGGACTCGGAATTTCCTCCACCTGAAAAAATGCTTCAAGATTTGATTATGCACCAAAGCAAATCACTTCAACCTATCTAATTCATCAAAGCCTTTTCCTATTTGAAACATCTTGATTAGGCCAGCACTTGATGTTCCAAATGCTAGGGACTACGAGCCTTGTCCATGCAGCATTTGCTCAGAGTCTAACTCTTGCTGCCCTACCATCTCTCGTAAGTTATTGCTGCAAGTCTGTCCAAGGGTACTGTATCGTTCTGAGGTATGCAGTCGTCCAGGTGAGGTATGACTAAGGCTCTGGACAAACGCAGCACAACTTCATCTGCTTTTTATTATTCTCAACTGTGCCTTGAAACAAACAGGAGGCATTGGCATAGGAGTAATGTCACCAGGCTGGTTACCCAAGTTACTCTATTGACTATCACTATTAATTGTTGTAAAATCCCTTTGTGTTCTTTAATGTCCTTTACCTGGTCTGGCCCTCGTGTGACTCCAGATCCACAGTAATATGACCTTTTAACTGCTCTTTGAAGTGGCCCAAAAAGTCAATCATTTAAGAGCAACTAGGGATGGGCAACAAATAGTGGTCTGGCTAGCAATACCCATATACAAGTTTCTTTCAAAAAAAAAAGCTCAAAATTTCTTTTGTACTGGGTATTCACTTTTATTTAAGTGTACAGCTGAATACCTAATGCCTTTTCATCCAAACAGCCACTATTCTCTCACCCAGAGAGAGATAAGCAGGAGCTAGGAAACTGTCAAGAGAAGGAACTAGATTATTTAAAAAAAACCCTGAATTCTAATTGATGAGAAAAGCTCTGAATTCAGTATGCTCGTTTGGTGAAACTGTGATCATGATGCTTTGCTATTGACAAGCCTCTCTATCAACATCCAAGTGCCAAAATGTGTTAAAAAGTAAAAGTTGAGTTTGACACAGTATTCAGTCACATCCCTTCAAATCCAGTCTACCTTCACATGAGACCTATGTGATGTGGCCAACCTATTATGAAGTGTTTTTACCGTAGGTATCACTGGGTGCAGAGAAAAATCTTATAACAAAAAAAAAAAGGAAACCCTTTGGATAACATATATTTCAAGGACTTTCTATGAAGATAATCAGACTCACTCCACCTATACAGATAGCACTCTCTTTGTCTGGTCTACTAATGTAATTATTATCCATGTATTGTAAGGAGACAACTGATTGCTATAAACGGCACAAAGTGGACAACACGTAATTAGGAAAGTTGAGTGTGGAATTGCGTGTAACTATCCAGTGCCCCAAAATATCTCATTGAAATGCATACTTTAAATACTGAATAGCACATTAACGACCACAAAATATAGTCCTGCTTCATATGTTGCTTTTACCTGCCCAGTAGGTTTTGTTTGACACCTTGTCCACTGCCAGGATGAAGTCGTCCTTGAAAAACAAAAAGCCAACTATGGAAAACAGGTAGACTAAGATGAGCGCGAGCACAGCTGTCAGAATGATGGAACGGCCATTGCGAGTGACACTCTTGATGACATTCAGCAATGTCTCTTCTCGGTAAACCAGATCAAAAAGCTAAAAAAAAATAGAATGATTAGTTATTGTGAAGTTTAAGGACTAAAGTTAAGAAGCTCTAACCTGTTGGCCAAGGCCAAACGATCACTGGTAACAGCATTTCAGCACATTGCCTAAAGCTTAGGAATTGTATCAGGCAGCATATTGGCGCAAATCATTTAGCCTTTGAATTGTTGGAGACCAGACGTTATGATCCAAGATATGCATTGGGAAATTCTAGCTTGCTGATCTCTGAAGCTTCTGACTAGCAATTCCTTGGTTCACTGGAGATTTCCTACAAAAGTCTCCAATTTGGAATTTGAGTCAGATTTTGAAACGTTCTGATTTGTTTTACCCAAATAGCTATCAGAATAGGAAATGGCAGACAGAAAACAAAGTACCTAATTCTCCTGCAGAACTAAATTCTAATCACTTAAAACAGAATTCCTCCAACTACCTCTCCAGACCACACGTCCCTCCTCAACAACATCTCGACTCCACCACTTCTTGACTAAGTCCTCAACAACCAAACAGACCCTACTTCTCCACCACTCCACACTAAATCCGTCAAAATCCACCTACCTGCTAATTCCGAGACAGTGCGAACTGCAGCTGCTGGAGTCAGAGATAACACAGCATGGAGCTGGAGGAACACAGCAGGCCAGGGAGCATCAGAGGAGCAGGAAAGCTGACGTTTTGGGTCGGGACTCTTCTTAAGAGAACAGCTGTCTGGCCTGCTGTGTTCCTCCTGCTCTACACTATGTTATATCTGCCAAATCTTTCCACTGATCCACCCTACTCCTAATGGCCAGTCACCCATTGGCTAGTATGCACACTGGACCTTTAATAAACAACTTATGGTAGCCAGTTTTGTGAAGGCAGGTGGGGTAGGGGTTTCTTTAACCTACACTTCACCTTGTGTAGAGCGGCAATCTAACAATGAATGCTTCTCCTCGGATTTTCTGGGCCAACCTTTCTTGTCAAAGTATGGTCAATTTTTAAAAACATTAATATTTGACACATTAAATGTGCGCTTACATTTACGTTTAATTTTTTCTAGCGTGAAGTCTGTCACATGCAAAATGACCGGATATTTAGTTAAAGTCTGTTTTTTGTCTCTTCAGCTCCCCAACAGCCTGTAGGGTCTCTGTGTGGTTACGTGGTGCAGGAAAGGAGCAAATGACTGGCAAGGCAAATAGGGAAAGAGCAGTGAAGTAGAACTGATGTCATAGCTCTTTGTCTGATTCTATGATCAGATTTTAGTGATAAAACCAAATCATCCTGATCTTCACTTCCAATGAGACAGACAGCTCACTCTTTTTGCCAAAAAAAAAAACACCTCCATCCACCTTGGCCAAATTTAAAGCTCAAAATACCTTGAAGTCTTTAAAGCAAAACTGAAGCGATTTTCATCACTTACCAGGAGACTATAGAAGAATTCATGGGCTAAAAGTCCCATCACAGATATTAGTGTGTATGCTAGGTGGTATAGAAATTCCACATCCAGGACCATCGCCATGTAACCTCGAGTGAACGTTCCTCGGTTTCCAACAAAACTAGTCAGGAATATTACTTTATTTCCTACCTGTTAGGAAACATTTAAAAAAAAAAGTCAAAGATCAGCCACTTGATATCAACTGATGGAGTCAGTGATGACTGTGCTCTAAAGATACTTCTGAAGAAGTCATAACAAACTCAAAACATTAATGCTGCTTCTCTCTCCACAAACGTTGTCAGGCCTGCTGAGTTTCTCCACCATTCTGCGTTTGTTTCAGATTTCCAGCATCTGCAGTATTTTGCTTTTAAGCATTCTACTACATCAGCTTTAAAGCAAGTGTCCCAAATGGTAGAAAAGCTGTCAACAGGCTTTTCCCCTAGGCATTTCATATAAAATTAAATACAGACTGTTCAAGAGATGACTGTAGTTTTTATCTACCCTTTAACAGTTTGCTCTAGGGGGAGAAAAATCTCCCTCTAAGTAACCAAAATAGCCCAACAAAATAGCCCAGGTTTCAGTCAATCCGAATGGCTATGCAAATTGATGTAACATAATTAAGCAGTGACATTTCCACACAAATCGAAATTCTCTTCTCACAGGGCTGTGTTAAGTCATTGTTAAAAGGAATATCCAGGCAAAAGCTGCAGACTCAGATCTGAACCCAGGTGTCATTCTGGAGCTTATTCTTTGCAGTGAAATATGTCACTCCATTGAGTATTGAATTCTCCCACTTCGTTTGAAGAACTGTCAATGAACAAAAAAAAAAAAAATTGCTAAAAATAGAGATGCCTCACCTTAGTTGACAGGAAAGACATTGTGCGATTGTAATGTCCAAGAATGACTTGCAAGATCTCCTTGTATTTCAGAGTCTTGGAAGATAAATTTGGTGTTTTCTCCCCCCCCTCCCAGAGTGCCCATGGCAGAAATTAGGATGGTAGATTTTAGAATCACAATGAAGTGAGAGGGATTGACAAAGCCTAAAATAGTCATGTCAGACCTAAATTTAGGTGTGTGTCAAATTAGCAGATCCCAGTAGTTTGAATAGTACAGGCTCAGCGACCCGGCAACTCAAAAGGATGGAGTAAACTCAACTGGGGCGCTCATTCTCAATATCTATCTTACGACTTTCCATTTTTGGGAGTCAAATGAGGGCTGAATCCAGCCGAGTTGTCTTATTATTCAAGGGTAAGACCACAAATAGTTTGGGTTTACAAATACAGAACGGCTACTTAGACACAGAACCAGAGTGTACATTGCATCCCATGCATCTGCACTCTGCATCGTCTTTAGGAAGACAAGAAAAAAATAAGGACCAATTGTAAGGGAAGAAGAGGGAACACATCCTTAAATGAAAAAAATGGAGTCCAAGTACGTGATGTTAAACTGCATACGAATTGTGTTTAATTGTATGTAGGCGGTGAGCATTAACTGGGCATTCACTTGACCTCTCTATAATTAGTTACTGGCTAAAACTGTGTGGATGTTGAGTTCAGAGTTGGGCATTTGTAATGTGCAACTCTGTTAATAAATGTAAAAATTAGCTCAAGTCTGTCCTTCAATTTCTGGAAGAAAACCATGTCAACCCTACTGTGTATCTGTTTGACTTGCCTTTTCACTTGAAGGGGTTCTGACAGAACAGCAGATTTCAAACCTTTACCATAAAGCCCTTCACCCTTTTGAATGATTATATGCAAACAAGCTGCATACTAAATCAGGGAAGGAAAAATTAACAAGAGAGTACTTGGAATTGTTCCAAGGTGATTTACGTGGACGTGATTTCGAAGGCAAATTAACATTGCAGCAACACAGTACAAACTAAAGTAAAACAGCAGTTTGAAAATAATGATTAGGAATCACAGCTTTCAATCAATTTGAGATAACAAGGTGTAGAGCTGGATGAACACAGCAGGCCAAACAGCAGAGGAGCAGGAAGGCTGACGTTTCGGGCCTAGACCCCTCTTCAGAAAATGATTTAATTTGATTCAATCAACTTGTCCAGCTTTCTTAACAGTTCAGAAGCAGATCAACCTCATGACAGATTATAATTTGCGTATTCCACAATTTGTAACTGTGTGCGTGTCATGGGATATAGCACAATGCTCTACTTTCACTGAGCACTGGTCATGGGCATGATGAACAATTTCTTGTTTAAAAAAAGTTGACATCCACAATTCACTTAAGTAATTTTTTTTGTTTACAAAGCAACTTCATCAAGTCAGGATTATGGAGCAAGTTCAGGTGCTGTTTCTTCCATTTGAGGTCCAAGGCCTTGAATTTATTATTCCTGACAAGGCATATTATCTGTAACAAACTACATTGAGAGTCATCCGGTTATGCACAACTTAGACGAGATTTTCTTTAGTTTGTTAAAACCAAGAGACGTACTGAAAATCTCCCACAGTACTTACCAAAACCTCTTTGACCAAGCTTCTGGTCACCTGAAGTAAACATATCATGTAATGTGGCTTGTCATATTCTGTGTTGTTAGTGAGATATCAGTGAGGAATCAGTGATTAAACCTGCATGTAACTAATAGCCCATACAGACCAGAAACAGACCATTTGGAGCAGCAGCCCACATATCCCTTTTCTTCCTTCCCTCTCATGCACATATCAAGTCTTTCCATATATCACAATGCTGTCTGCTTCGACCACTCCCAAAAGGCAGTTAAGTTCCCTGTTTGCGACATTCTGTACAAAATAATTCCTTCTTAGTCTTTTGATCAAGCTGTTGTTAATGGCTACTTTACATTTCTGTCCCCTTCAACTGGACTCACCCACAGGGGAAATAGTTAGCCCACACCCATCCCTCCATTAAAAACTGCTTATCAGGTCTCTTTGCCTTCACTTTTCCAGATGAATGAACACCATGTTGTTCAATTGTCATGATATCCTCAAAACAAAAATCACTGTTCCTGCCTTTTTGGCTGTGCTTCCATATCCTGCTTATATTATTTGATATTAAAAGTCATAAATTGCTTCTTTCTGTTGTTGGCACAACAGTATTATTGTGTCAGCATAATGCAGAGACCTGAGGCACACAGAGCGAGATATCAACAGCTTCTTTTATAATGTGTTGAGACCTCAGGTCTGGAATTGCACATCTCGTGTGTGTGTCCCACATCTTTTCCGGGCACTGGTTTACAAGATTTCTGGCAAGTTAGCAATTTGCTTCCAGTCAGCTGCTCAAGACCAATGCATTAAGAGCCAGTAGCAGAAGTCTTGATTGGTCTCAGTGCAGCTAATGATAAACTTACCCGATTTACCTGGATATGGCAGCATATTGGTTCTGTCACCGGGTGAATAACCCAGAGGCCTGGACTAGTGACCCAGAGACACGTTCAAATGTCACCAGGGCAGCTGGGGAACTTAATTTCAGTAAAGCTGCGGCTGAAATAAAGAGTTAGCATCAATAATGGTAACCATGCATTGTTGCAAAAAACCCTTCTGATTCGTTAATGCCCTTTAGAAAAGTTATTTGGTCTGGTCTACATGAGTCCAGATGCACAGTAATGTGACTGACTCATAAGAGCTAACCCTTACTGTGGCACCAAGCTCCTCTCTCACTAACTAATAACTAACTCTCACTAACTCCTCTTAAGTAACAGAAGACATTCTCTGAGATCAGATGATGCAAAGTCAGGCAGGGTATTTAGCTTCATATGCTGGTAACTTCCCAAGGTGCAGAGTGGATCGATTTTCACACACACTCCCTCGATATTGCTCAGTCAACCCAGTTGTTGCAGTGTTATCAGGACAGAAACCAACTAAGGCTTGAACAGTCAGTTCGCACTTTGAAGGGAAGCATTTAAATGAGGGAGGTGGCAAATGTCAGTAAAAATTCGAGGGGTTTCTGAAGGAGTACCTGGAGTTGTGGAAGGAATGAGAAACTGCATCTGTGAACTTGGGACTGCATAGAAATTACATTTCTGTGAAGGATAACTGACTTGGAGGTCACTTTTGGGGAAATAACAGAGGGAGTAGTCTATTGAAACTCATGCAATACTCACTTCTGCTCCACTGTGAGCTCAGAAATATGATTGACCAGAACAACCTACTTGCAGTGTAGCATGGTCCTGGTATCGGTGCACTGTCGGCCAATCTGTGATAACACATGGAAGTGCTGAGTACAATTCTAATTTTATCCGTTAACTCCCTCATCATAGGCGTCTTGAACTGAATAAGATTGGCTTTGGACAATTTTTTCCTCAGAAAAATAATTAAAGCTTCCCCTAAAATTAAAAAAAAATATATAAATCTGATACTACTGGGAAAAATACGCTTTAACCTCTATATAAAATAAAATTCCAGATTGCGGGCAACAAATATTTTTGACTAAGTTGTGTAAATAGCTCTTGAATTTTACACACAAATGAATCAAAGGACGAATTGTTCAGAGAAGCACCATCTTCAAGAGACACACAACCTCCAAATCTCTGAGAAGCCAATCTTATGTCTTGGATCACACATCAAAGCTTCTTGCAGTTACGGCTTACTTTCTCCAATGTGAGTGAAGGAACTGTTGGGTGTAGCTACAGCTTAAGGGATTGGCTCATGTCTTGTTGCATTCCATTTGCAACGTTTCCATGTCATGGCTTTATACTTGGGGCCCATTATGAACAATCGACTTCTTTTCTTCGTTTGGCTGGGGGCGGGGGTGGGGGGTGGATTTTGATAATGAATAGAGACAAGTTCATGGGAAAACAAATGTTTAAAATGCTCCTGTGATGTTCCTTTCTGGTTGCAAACAGAACAGATTTCTTTTCATCAGTCCTGAAGAGCTGGCAACCCAACACAGCCAGGCAGCATTTGTGGAGAGAAACATGAGTTTGCATTCCAACAGCAAAGTACTGCGGATGTTGGACATCTGTTTAATATTTCAGTTTTGATGGCCTTTTGATGAAGTGGAAGATGTTCAAACTGCAATAGTACAGGACTGATCTCGCTCCCAAGAGTTATGACGATGTGGGACAAACAGAAGGTGATACTGCCACAGCTATAGAAACAAAGGATGGATCCAATGGCGGGATTAGTGGTTAAAGACTGCCACAAGAGAAAATGGGATCAGTGATTAAGAACTGAGAGTGTTGTAAAGTGCCTTCAACTTACTGATTTGGTCAAAGTTGGGGAAAAATGATTAAGAGAGCTAACCTCTCATTTCGTAAAATGGCTTTTACACAGTTTTGAATAGGAAGGTCAGGGATCTCTGGTGTGCAACTTTGCAGTAGCTTGTCCACCAGCAAATGGAATCACACAAGAATCACGTGTCTGAACCACTGACCTGACACAAAGCTCTCTTTTTGAATGCATGACACTTAGGTTCAATCTGGCAATACCTCGCGCTCTTAGACATGAAAGCCTTGATGGATGAGGAGCTATTTTATCCAATAGCCACAGGGAAGGCATTCACAAACAAATCTGTTCCTAATATCGTCATTCGTTCTTCCTTCTTTGATGCCAAATGCTTTCTGGCTGCAGGTCTCTGAAACCTTTATGGTGTAAGGATTCTGAAGGGACTTTTGAATCCAAGGTGCTGTGAGGAATGTGTTTGATTTTGCACCTTGCAGTCATTAGTTTCAAAGCATAGCTCAGCTTCTCAACTATTTAATACAATTGCTACTAATAATGGCCTGCAAATGCAGAACACCAGTGTTCAGTGGAAACCGAGTGGCCTGTGGAAGATACAGGCACGTTAGGTGGAACCTTTCCTGCTGCACTGTGATTCTGGAACAGTTAATTACTGAATTGAAAATGCCTTCAAAATCTAGGTTGGGGTAAAGAGGATTATCGACATGCATTTCAAACCGCCATTTTTAAATTGTCTCCATCCCACTGACCCCAAAAAGATCTGGGCATTGCTCTGCTCTAATATGTGAAATGAGGTCAGAACCACCTGTTCTGGGCAGCCACCCTATTTGCCAAAAATTTCTCAAGTCAGCCCCATTAATTCATCAGGGAGAGATCAGTGTCTGTATTCTACATTGGGGTTGGAGGGAAATTCCAATACCCAAAAGGAACCTGGAGAGCAACCAAGATTAGGTGGGATTTACAGTCCACAAACTGATCAGACACACACAGACACACACAGACAGTTGGAGGGCTGACAGAGACAGAGACAGAGACAGAGACAGACAGGGAGTCACGCAGATTTAGGACTGAAATTCTACTGATTGTTTCATATTGAAACAAAGTGCTTGCCACCAGTAGTACAGGAATTAAAATGGAGGATGAGCATTATGTTCATTAAGAACGAACTGAAATGCAGACATCTAGAAGGGATGAAGTGGAAGGCTCACAGCCAGGGATGAATGAAGCCCTGAAGGAGCTGTTAAGAATTTATTAAACATAATAAATTTATCAAAGATAAATCAAAGTCATTGGATTGGAAGTCAATGACAGTCAACATACATGCCTATGATAATGTTAATCTGCACAAGAGCCTCCTCCCAGCTTCTTCCCTCTCACTCTATCAATATAACCTCACTACTGCATTCTCACTGAGGTACTTTTCTAGATTCTTAAGTAAACAAGTGTTGTTCGGCTGAATTATTTCATGTGGTTGCACGTTCAACATTCTCAATGGATTGATTCAAAAGACACTATACAATGGCTTAGTGGTATTCTCAGTGGACTAGAAATCCTGACACTCAAGTAATTTAAACCCAGGGTTCAAATCCCATTTGGGTTGATGATGGAATTTAAATTCAATAAAAATCCAGAATTAAAAGTCTCATGATGACCATGAAACCATTGTGGTGAAAAGGTCATCGTCAGGTTTACTGATTCCCTTTAGGGACAGAAACTGATGACCTTATCTATTTCAGATCCACTGCAATGTAGTGGGCTTTTAACTGTCCTCTGAAATGGCCTAGCAAGCCACACAGTTGCTAAAAATGAAAAGAGAAAAAACCAGACAGATCAGCTGGCATCGACCTAGGCACCGGAAAGGTCAATGACGAACACTGCCCTGTCGATCCTGCAAAATCATCCTCACTATCATCTGGGAGCAGGTGCCAAAAATTAGGACAGCAACAGCCTGACATAGTTATACTCACAGAGTCATACCTCCCAGACAACATCACAGACACCATCACCATCCCTGGATATGTCCTGTCCCATCAGAGGTGGCAGCACAGTGGTATACTGTCAGGCAGATATTGCCTTGGAAGGCCTCAACATTGATTCTGGACCCCAGAATCAAGTCACACAGGGGCAAGAAAGCATCCTGCTGATTACAGCACACAGTTCTCCCTCAGCTCGTGAACCAATACTCATTGGTGATCAACAGCACCAGCAGGAAACCTGTGCGGCAAGGGCACACAGAATGTATTGTGGGTGGGGGGGGGGGGGGGGGGGAAAATCAATATCCACTACTAAGAGCAGCTTGGCAGCAGCACTGCTGATTGAGCTGGTCAGGTCCTAAAGGACATTACCTGCTGCAGACCCAGTCTGGCAGCAATGAGGGAACCAACAAGTGGGAAAAACATATTTGTTCTTCTTCTCATCAAGCTGCCTGCCCCAGGAGCATCTGTCCATAATACTACCAGGAGTGACCACCACACAGCGTTTGTGGAAATGAAGTCCCATCTTCACCTTCAGAATACCCTTCGTCATGTTGTGAGATCTAGCATCCAAGAGGCATTGTGGGCCATCAACAGCAGCGATGTATTCAAACATAATCTGCAACTTCTGACCCTGCATATCCACCTGTCTACCATTACCAGCAAGATAGGGGATAAATCCCAACTCAATTGACAGTGCAGGAGGGCATGCCAGGACCAGCGTCCCCAAAAATGAGAAGTCAACCTGCTGGAGCTACCAAACAGGATCTCTTGAGCACCAAAAAGCACAAGTAGGAAGTAATAGAGAGAGATAAATGATCCCACAACCAACAGATCAGATCTAAGCTCTGCAGTCCTGGCACATCCAGCTGTGAGTGGTGGTGGACAATTATACAACCTCACTGGAGGAGACGGCTCCATAAACATCCAAATCCTCAGTGATGAGAGAATCCAGCACATCTCCTCCAGAGATCTCAAGCAGCACAGATACTAGTCTTCAGCCAATTTGATTCATCCTGCGTGACATCAAGAAATGGCTGTAGTACTGCAAAGGCCATTAGCCGTGACAACATTCTGGCAATAGTGCTAAAAACATGTGTTCCAGGACTTGGCAAACTCCAAGCCAACCTGATCCAGTACAGCTACAACACTGGCATCTACTCAGCAATGCGGAAAATTGCTCAGGTATGTGCTGTGCACTAAAAGCTGGACAAATCCAACCCGGTCAATTACTGCCCCATCGGCCAACTCTCAATCATCAGTGAAGTGATGAAAGGTGTCATAGACAGTGCTATCAAGCAGCACCTGCTCAGTGACGCCCAGTTTGGGTTCTACCAGGGCCACTCAGCTCCTGACCTCATTCCAGCCTTGGTTCAAACATGGACAAAAGAGCCGAATTCCAGAGGTGAGCTGAGAGTGACAGCCCTTGACATCAAGGCTGCATTCGACCGAGTGTGGCATCAAGGAACCCTAGCAAAACTGGAGTCGTCAGAAATCAGGAGAAAACTCTCCGCTGGTTGGAAGATGGATGTGGTTGTTGGAGGTCAGTCATCTCAGCTCCAGGACATCTCTGCAGGAGTTCCTCAGGGTAGTGTCCTAGGCACAACAATCTTCAGCTGCTTCATCAACAATCTTCCCACCATCACAAAGTCAGAAGGGAGAATGTTTGTTGATGACTGCACAGTGTTTAGCAGCATTTGTGACGCCCACAGGTACTGAAGCCATCTGTGCCAAGATGTGACAAGATCTGGAAAGTATCCAGGCCTGGCAGCACACAAGTGTCAGGCATTGCCCATCTCCAAATGAGAGAGAATTTAACAATCACATCAATTGCACTGCAATCACTGAACTGTCCATTAACAACACCCTGGCAGTACCAGAAATTGAAGTAGACGGGTCATATAACTATTGTAGCTGCAAGAACAGGTCTGAGGCTAGGAACCTTGCAATGAGTAATTCACCTCCCTCATTGCCTGCACACAACTTGCAAAGCACAAGTCAAGAATGCGATGAAATAATCTCCACTCACCAAGACATGTGTAGTCCTAACAACTCTCAAAAGAAGCTCGACACTGTCTAGGACAAGCAGCGCACTTGTTTGGCACAATTCACTATCTACAATGGGTGCTAAGTAGCAAGAGGATGTACCATCTCAAAGATGCAGTGCAGAAATTCACTGAAGCCCTTTAGACAGCATCTTCCAAATCCCTGACCAGTTCAATCTCGAAGGACGAGGGTAGCAGATATATGGGAACACCACCACCTGCAGGTTCTTCTCTAAGCCAATCACCATCCTGATTTCGAGATACATTGTTGTTTCTTTCAGTATCACTGAACCTTCCTTTAACATCCTTTTACTTCCTCCCTAAGAGCATTGAGGGCGTCCCTACAACAAGTGAAGAGCAGCAATTCAAGGTGACAGAGTCATAGAGGTTTACAGCATGCAAACAGGGCCTTCAGCCCAACTTGCCCACACTGCCCAGTTTTCACCACTAAACTAACCATATTTGCCTGTTTGGTCCATATCCCTCCATACCTATCCCATGTATTTGTCCAAATGTTTCTTAAAATGATGTAATTGTACTCATTTCCACCGTTACCTCTGGCAGCCCATTCCAAGCACTCACCACCCTCTGTTTAAAAAAAAAAAAAATTGCCCCTCTGGACCCTTTTATGTCTCTCCCCTCTCACCTTAAACCTATGCCCTCTAATTTTAAACTCCCCGACCATGGGGCAAAGCTATAGACTATCTACTTTATCTGTGCCCCCTCATAATAGACCTCTATAAAAGGTCATCCTCAGTCTCCTATGTTCCAGGGAAAAACTCTCCTAGCCTATCCAATCTCTCCTTATAACTCAAACTTTCTAGTACAGATAGCACCCTAGTAAGTCTTTTCTATACTCTTTCTAGTTTAATAATATCCTTTCTATAGTAGGGCGACCAGAACTGCACACAGCTGTGACAAGTTGCCCCAAATCCTATAAAACGTTCTGACTGATGAAAGCAAGCATGCCGAAAGCTTTCTTCACCACCCTTCCTACATGAGACTCCACTTTCAAAGAGCTATGAACCTGTATCCCGAGATCTCCTTGTTCTATCACACTCCCCAGGGCCCTGCCATTGACTGTGCAAGTCCTGCCCTAGTTTGACCCACCAAAATGAGAGTTTGGCGGTTCACCACCACCTTATCAAGGACTAGGGATGGGCAATAAATGCTGACACCCACATCCCGTGAGAGAATTAAACAAACAACATTTGGTAGAATGACTCATTTGTCCCTAAGTTGTAGAAAAATACACAACACAATCTTAAGTAGATCTTAATGTTTCATTGTAATTGAGTCCCATGGTTGACAGGCCCTAGCTGCAAGCTGTTAAATTAAACCAGTTAGCATTTAGTAAAATTTAGTAACAGTGCCACTGCCTATTAACTTGCAACATGAGAAGCAGTCACGTTGTAATTTGTTGCTTAATTCTATCAAGTCTGCTTTCTCAATATAGGGTGGCATGGTGGCTCTGTGGTTAGCACTGCTGCCTCACAGCGCTAGGGACCCGGGTTCGATTCCACGCTCAGGTGACTGTCTGTGTGGAGTTTGCACGTTCTCCCTGTTTCTGTGTGGGTTTCCTCCGGTTTCCTCCCACAGTCCAAAGATGTGTAGGCTAGATGTATTGGACACACTAAATTGCTCCATAGTGTCCAGGGATATGCAGACTGGCTGGGTGAGCCATGAAGCATGCAGGGTTACAGGGACAGGGTAGGGGGTGGGTCTGGGTGGGACGCTCTTCAGAGGGTTGGTGTGGACTCGATGGGCCTAATGGCCTGCTTCCTCACTGCATGGATTCTAAGTTACACCTACAATATCAATGACATGGGGGTGGAACAAAATTGAACATGGGATATCACGAGCTGTTGCATGAAGCTTTTAACATCCTTTAGAATTGAAACGTCTTTCGATTGCGAACTTTAGCAACAGTGCAGAGGTAGGAGAGAGAGAGGCTAAAGGCATCAATCAGCAATTCTCTTGTTTGCTTTGACATCCAGAGGTCATTTTATCAACTTTACTCAATAGCAGCTGGGACAAGGTGAAGAAATTGGACGTGCTGACGTCTGGGAGGAGCACTTATCCCTTTCCAGGGATAAGTTTTCTGAATGGTTTCTTGAGTAATACAGTGTTGCTGCTTTAAATGGGGTGCTCTGGTCCTTTAACATACAGTTAGGACAATCTCACAGGCTGTTCCTTTAGCAGCTTTTCATCCACATATCATTCTTTGGTGCAGTGAAAGCACCAATAACCAGGCTCTAGCCTCAAGATAACCTACATCTGTAAAAATCTAAAAAGTTTCTTAAAATTATTTTGTGGGGTATGGGCATCGACAGACTAGGCTAGCATTCATTACCCATTTCTAACTCACCTGCTGCAGCCCAAGTGGTGTAGACATGTACAATGCTAATAGGAAGAGAGATTTTGACCCATTGAGAATGAGGGAAGTGGCAATAGAATTCCAAGTCATGCTGGTGTTTAGGACTAAAGGAACATGCAGGAGCTCCCATGTATCTACTGCCCTGATTCTTCTAGGTGGTAGTGGTCATGGGCTTGGTAGGGTGCTGCAGAAGGAGCTTTTATGGATAACCATGGTGTATTTCGCACAGTGGTAAACACATCTGCCACTGTGCATCTCTGGTGAAGAGAATGAATGTTAAAGGTGGTCGATGTGGTGCCAGTCACACGATGTATGCAAGTGAGAGACAGAGAACGCAATCTCATCTCTCCAACTTCCTCCTCCTTTTCCTATCCCGCCCACTTCTCAGATTGGACACGCTCCATCCATCTTCAATAGTGCCTGTCTTCACCTTATTCACAGCACCTCAGTGGTCTAGTTACAGTGGGGGACACTATGTTGAAGATGGTGGATATACTCTTCTATTTAATGACAGCACATCAAGGCACCAAACGCCTTTCAAAATGTAGAAGTCAAAGTTAAATGCCAAAGAATCGTAGATGCTGAATTCTTAAGCAATATTTCATTTGGAATGTAGGGATTCAGATGTCCAATTCCATCCTCCCTCCTAAATGACTGTTGCTGGAACATCCTTTCATGAGCATTAGCAGTTCCCACCCACTATCCCACACCTAATCTTATCTTGTCAAAAGAAAGTACAGGACAATTTATTGGACCAATAGAGTGAGAGACAAGCCCAGTCCTCTTGTTGTACAAAACCTGCCTGCCCACATCCTTTTTAATGGCTCGACAGGGTACAGCCTATGTGCAGGAACACCGAGTAATCTGCTTTCCTCCCTAACCCAGGGCATGGAGCTGAATGGTACCATCCCAACAGACATTCACACACCCAGGCGTAGATCAGTCTCAAACCAGAGACCTTCTGGCTTATTGTATCATCAACAACAACTTGCACATATATGGCACAAACCAGTTTCAGAGAGCAAGCCACATGGTGACCAGACACTTGGTCAAAGTTTTGAGGTGCATCGTATAACACAGAGAATGTGTTTATCCACAGATCTATTCCAAGACTACTTTTAACTAGTTATCTTGCATTGTTCTGTTAAAACACTTGCTGACCAAGAGCCCTTTAGCTCGGGATTGTAGTTTCATGAAATACTCACGTTAAATGCTCCCAACAAATAAAGGGTTGGCTCTAAACCAACAGAGAATATAAGCCGCAAAATTGTAGAGGCTATCAAAGCTCGGATACCATGGGGTTTAGGAAGGGCGATCACGATGGCCAGAGATATACAGACGGCTGTCCACAGCAGGCCCGATAAGTGTGCCTCCAAAGTACCTGCGCACAAAACAGACAGTGAATTCAACATAAAACTAGTTTCCTGTACAGGGCACAAGAGGTTTACTGAAAATTGTTGACCATGGTCTTTGTAGCCTCAAGCAGGAAATTTCCTATTGTACATACATTATTTCAGGGGACAATAAGCAACAGAAGGACTTGCATTTGAAGAAATTAATTTGAATGACCCTGCTCCTCCAGTAGGAGATAGGACCAACCACAAAAACATTAATTTCTACATAGTTACCGGGCTCTGCATACAAGAACTATTGACAGGCGAGAAAATGAGATTTAAAGCTTCTATGCATTCAGACTTAACTTTATTCCTTGCCAGCAAACAAACAGGCAATAGTAAAAGTCTTGGCCATTAATCAGAGGGGAAGATGGTCAGTGGGCCTCAGCACACTCAAGGTTGTCCCATAAATGGAGAAGAAATTTGAAGAGGGAGGGTGGGGATTGCAAAGTGAGACCTCCACTGTCCGCCTAGCCAGACTAGGAAAATAGCTCGTGTTTTGGGCTCTGCAGTGTCAAATAACTGCAATCGGTTGATGTTGGCATCGACAGTCCAGTCCTGAACGTCATCATTCAATTACTAACAAGATGGAAGGTATTGTTAGTGGATCTCTGTCCTATTGCTCTTGGAAAATTGATGTTATAAGCACTGGAGTGTTAATCCCTGCAATACACAATGCCATTAGTCTGACGCATATCTTTGACATTATTGCTGAGCAACTATTTAGGTTACCAAGCCGTGATTGGTGAAATTGATCAAGATATTCTGGTTGAGCATTTCCTCCATGACTCAAAAGGTCAGTGGAAATATAGCAGGGGAGGATTTCTACCAGCTGTTAGACTCAATCGTGACCTTGCAAAATTACTCAGGTGTTACCTGAATCTCTATTTTTATGAAAGATTCCCAACAGTATTTGCGGTTGTACTTGGGGCTGGACAACTTCGGCCTGACTAGCTTAGTCAGTTGAGCATGACTCTTAATTTCAGGGTCCTGGGTTTGAGCCCTACGCTGGGTGATCTTGTTTGGGGCAGCACGGTGGCTCAGCGGTTAGCACTGCTGCCTCACAGCGCCAGGGATCCAGGTTCAATCCCACCCTCGGGCGACTGCCTGTGTGGAGTTTGCACATTCTCACTGTGTCTGTGTGGGTTTCCTCCGGATGCTTTGGTTTCCTCCCACAGTCCAAAGATGTGCAGGCTAGATGGATTGCCCGTGCTAAATTGCCCACAGTGTTCAGGGATGTATAGATTATGTGGGTTGCAGGGGGATGGGTCTGGGTGGAATACGGAGGTTCAGTGTACACTTGTAGGGCCTGTTTCCACACTGTAGGGATTCTGTGATTCTATGAACTTCAGGAACTGATAGAATCAGTGGACTTTAATGCTGCCTTGATGAATTGTAAAGGCTGTATGTTCTTCTACTTCTTCATATTTTTGATTGTGGACTGAGATGGAAAAAGCACATCAGGGATTAACTTCCAGTGCACTACCCCAAAGGTAGGTGATAGAATGAAGCAAAATCTCAATAGTCGAATATATGCTGACAGTCCACTGATTACTCTCTACTTTCACTGGGAATTCTTTGTGTGCAGTTGGTGGGAACCCTACCTCTCAGCTAGATACTGAGTGTTTAAGTCCCCCCACTTCAGAACTTGATGGCGCACAAGAGGTGGTTCAAAACACAGCCATTTCAATTTGTAAATTTCACCAATTTGCCTAGTGATAAGAATGTGTTTCCTTGTTAGCTAAAACTCTCCGGCTTCCTTACAGTAAAGATTCAGAGTGTAGGTTTTTGCCAGGAACAAATATCCTCCTTATACCAGGGGAATACCAAACATATACACACACAAAGACACATGCACAAAGGTGTCTGCGATAGTTATTTGAACTCATGTGCGAACAGGTTACACCTAGCATTATTGAGGTAATAACGATTTGAGGTCAAGTGCATGACTCATTGCCATCCTGTTTCAATAAACTGACAGGTTGGAACTTTCTGGTAGCTAGCAAGGGTGACAATCTTTAAGAATGGTGTAATAAGTTCCGATCAAATTATCCATTGTGGGAGACTGAAGTACGCTCAGCTGACACTCCAATGCTGCACTGAGGTGGTGCTGCCCCATCAGAGATGTACCCTCCAAATTAAATCGTGGCTCCCATCTGCCCTTTTCAGGTGGATGCATGGATCCCATAGTTTGTAGCATTCTTGCCTGTGACTCAGAAGGTCCCAGATTCAAGTCCCATCCGTGACCCGAACACAAAAGTCATGACTGACAAAGGTGATGTCTTTTGGATGAGATGTTAAATTAAACCCTGCCTGCCCTTCTGAGGTGGGTATGAAGAGTCTCATGGCACTATTTCAGTGGAGCAGGGGATTTATTTCCACTATCCATGCCAACACCTATCCCTTAGTCAAAGTGACAGAAGCAGATTGTGTTAATGGCTAGACATTGCTGTTTGTGGGAAGCAACCTGTGCAAATTGGCTGCAGTGTTTGCTACATTGCAACACTTCAAGAGTTCTTAATTGGCTCTAAATTACTTTCAGAAGTCTTGTGGTTGTGAGAAAGTCATAAATACAAGGCTTTCTCTCTTTTAATGATAATATTTAAAGAAAAGAGCAGGAGAGTTCTCCCTAATGTCCTGGCCAATATTAACTCATCACTAAAAACAAAAAAAAAAAATCTTTAATTTTCATATTGCCGAGTGCATGAGCTGGCTGCGTCCAAAACTGACGGCTTAATTCCTGCAGTCCAACTGGGACTTCAATAAAAACAAAACTATTATCAGCTTCCATTACACCGTGCAGCCTTCAGTCACTGCATTTCCACACCATCAGCGGTGCCTGTGAAACTTTAATTTGAACTTCTGACACCATCTTCCCTCCATCACCAAGGCTACCTATTGCCAGCTTCACATATTGCTCACTTTGCCTCAGTGTCCCCCACCGTCTACCACACCAAAGCCTCATCCATGTTTTGGCCATCTCCCAGCTTGAATATTCCAACGCTTTCTCGCAAGTGTCACATCTTGCTTTCATGCAAAATCCGATGCCTATATTACAGTTTGCACTGCTTGCTCATCACATTCTGCTTATTGGCCTGCTCTAGCTCCAACTGCAGCAATCCCTTGATTTTAAAATTCTCAGCCTTGCATTCAAATGCAAATATGACTTCGTCTTTCTCTCTCTCTATATATGTAACGTGCTCAAGCCTTACAACCCTCTAGAAACTCAGAGGAAAACCTATTGTGGCCTCAAGCATCTCCTCAAAGCCTTTCACTCCACTGTCTTTGACTGTGTCTTCCACTTCCGAGGGCTAAACTGTGAAATTCCTCACCCAAACGTCCTCTCTCTTCCCCTAAGTTCTAGCTTCTCGACCACACTTGTGGTCATGTGTCCTAACTGCTATGTATTGTATTTTCTTTGATAACCTTCCTGTGAAGCTCCTTGTGATGTTTTACAACACTAAGATTGCTACTTAAATGCAAAATTCCTGTTTTTAATTCTTTAAGGTAACATCCAATAATTGGACAGTATTCCAAATAAAGTCCTGCTATTGGGTTTTCTCTGCTCCCGAATTTCTAATAGCTGCCACCTGTTTCTTAACTCTCAAATCTAACTTAAAATGTGACACGTATATACATATCAAAACATAACAGTTCTGTGTGAACCTGTCTGGAACCTCAACCACAAAGTTAACAGCAGAACTAAAAAATGTTCTTTGAAACTCTTGAAATGAATATGGAATGCTGTACCCATTGCTTTACAGGGCAAATCATCTGCTGTGCACGGGATCTTTGGATCTGGCAGAGAGGTAGTGAATACAGTTTGAGACATGCAACTACCCTGGTGATGGGAATAATGAGAAGCAGCGCTGCACCATGCTGCGCTCTCTCTCCTACAGGGATGATGAAAGAATTATGACAGCACTCCACCAACTGTTGGAGCAGAGAGTTGACGGTTCCCCGAAGTTTCTTGGAAAGAGATTACAGTGCCTCCACCTACTTCTGCAAAGTACGAAAGCAAGGTTGGAGCAACGTTCAGAAACAGCAAGATGTTGAAATGCACAAAATAGCTGAAACACACGAATGGATTATTCGGACTCGATAGGAGGCCCATGCATCCATTTTTAACTAAGACACAGCCCCTTTAAGAGCTGCTCCTTTACATTTTGTCAAAGGCCACTAGTCGACAGTTCATGAGAAATGAACTCTATGTACAGTTTCTTACATGTCAGAGTAGGACACGGAACTTTCATTTGGCTCTTGGGTATCAGGTCCACCTTGGGTTCGTGTTCATGTCCATCTTATTGAGGGGTGAGGGGGCCGCGAGACACAGCGTGCGCTCAAAAGAAAAATAATTCCCCACGCCTGATGACAGCAGGCGACAAGAGGAACATATTCATGAAAACCCAATGGGTTTCAGTTCCTTGCACCATATGAAAAAGAAACCTGCCGCAAGCATTTAAATAAAACCATTCATATCAAGACCAGTCAAGGAACGTCCTGTGAATAAAATATTCCATTGATCAAAACACATTCTTGTGCCAAACTTATGACATTTAAGATGACAAAATTTCCCACTTTACAATAGTGACCTTTTTACAAAAAGGCAACTTAATTTGTTGTAAAACACCTTGGGATGTCATGAAATCATGGAAGGCAATGTATGAAAGTAAGTTAAAGAAAGCAAAACTAAAATACTTCAGTATTTAGCCTTTTCACCATTAAACAGAGGTGCCAACTACTCCTTTGAATTTTTGTGACAAGCACATTTTAAGTTTACAAGAGAACTGGTTTGACGGCTCTGGAGTTTAATGTCTTAGTTTTTCTCAACCATTTTAATTTATTCGGTGGGACTTTTCTCCACCTTGATCAAACAAAGTAGTAAAAAGGCTCAGAGTGCACTGACAAGCTGGACCAAAAGGGCAAAGCTGGCTATGTTGGAAGCAATGAGCTTCCACAATAGACCTGCCGTGTGCGCCAGGGAAGTTAAAACCATCACATGGATACCAGTGGCAAGACATGGACATCTAACTTATGGCACTTGATTTAATATATAATTTAGTATGTATTTCTGAGAAAACAGACATATTCAAAACTGTGATAACAAGGTGTGGAGCTGGATGAACACAGCAGGCCAAGCAGCATCATAGGAGCAGGAAAGCTTGACATTTCGGGCCTAGACCCTTCATCAGAAATGGGGGAGGGGAAGAGGGTTCTGAAATAAATAGGGAGAGAGGGGGAGGTGGATAGAAGATGGATAGAGGAGAGGATAGGTGGAGAGGAGGCAGACAAGTCGAGGAGGCCGGGATAGAGCCAGTAAAGGTGAGTATAGATGGGGGGGTAGGGAGGTGATAGGTCAGTCCAGGGAGGACGGACAGGTCAAGGGGGCGGGATGAGGTTAGTAGATAGGGAGATGGGGATAGGTGAGAGGAAGGACAGGTTAGGGGAGGTGGGGACGACCTGGGCTGGTTTTGGCATGCGGTTGGGGGAGGGGAGATTTTGAAGCTTGTGAAATCCACATTGATACCATTGGGCGGCAGGGTTCCCAGGCTGAATATGATTTGCTGTTCCTGCAGCCTTCGGGTGGCATCACTGTGGCATTGCAAGAGGCCCAGGATGGACATGTCGTCTGCGGAATGGGAGGGGGAGTTGAAATGGTTCGCGACTGGGAGGTGCAGTTGTTTGTTGCGAACTGAGCGCAGGTGTTCTGCAAAGCGGTCCCCAAGCCTCCGTTTGGTCTCCCCGATGTAGAGGAAGCCAAAACGGATACAGCGGATGCAGTATACCACATTGGCAGATGAACATCTGCCTGATGTGGAAAGTCTTCTTGGGGCCTGGGATTGGGGTAAGGGAGGTGGTGTGGGGGCAGGTGTAGCACTTCCTGCGGTTGCAGGGAACCGATCCGCAACCTGTTCTACCGTACAATTAAATGACTGAGCTGTATCTCAACCCAATTAACAAATTTTCACCCCGTGTTCATTTAAACCCTTCCCTACTAAAAATCTATTGACTTCACAGATGACAACTGAATGGACTCTTGCCTCCCTAGCTTTGCGAGGGTGGAAGTTTGGGATTTCAATGGGATGTCACTTCACTCATTGTCAGACCAGCTGCATTCTTAGTGGGCTGTCATCTTGACCTGGACTCTGTCACCGGTGGAGATAACTTCTGCATTTACCTACTTTCTTTATAAGAAGTACCTTGACTAGATCATACCAAACCTTCTAAACTCCTATAAGCTCAAGTCCCATTTAGGCAAACTACTATTTAAGCACTTGAGATAGAGAACAGATACTGCTTATAACAACCTTGGCTCTCCCAATTTAACTCTCGAGGGTGAAGAGGAAAGAAATCTACAAAAGTAGATATTGAGGTTCAAGGACATTCAGACTCTCACGGACCACACCATTTGTATTCGCCGAGAGTCGAGTCACAAGCACAATTTCAATTAAGCGCATGCAAAGAACTCTTTGTCTTGCGGCCGGGAAGCATAGCAACACCACAGTCACTGAAACCAACCCTGAACAGCTTATGAGGATCCACAGAATTGTCTGTAGACATGAGTCATCACAGCGTTCCTGCAGCTCTGCGAATGCTTTGAGGCAGTGCACACTTTGTCGGGGAGGACAAATGCTGTAATCCCTGAGCTGTCACCGACATCACCGGCAAGGATCAAGTCTATGATCTAGCAGTGGAGCCTGCAGGGTTTAATCTCTCTGTCAAAGAAAAGGGTCTTGCTCTCAACAAGAACGACACTCCCCATGCAAAGACATCACACTTCCTCCACACATGGAATCTCAAGGAGAGCCCAGCATGTAACCGAGGTCGCCCAGATCAGACTGGTCGCCATGTGGTGAGTTGAAGCAGCCTATGGGAATTGACTACAAAGCTCAAGGAAATCTACTTGACAGCACAGAGAGCTAAGATTGGGCTGCCCCGCTTGGACTTAGATCTGTGAAGGTGAAAGGTCCAAGTCATACCCACTGTGATGACTGGGTATGCCCGGGATCACAAAACTTGGATTAGCCATGAAGTTGCATCAGCAAAATGGTTAGCATCAGCATAAATGAAACTAGAGCGAATCGGTTGCCTTCCAGTCTGTGGTGAGTGTGTTTCATTGCTGTGCAATTTAAGAGAAGGTTGGAAGTCAATAGGACTTCTAAATAAAGAACAGACAGGACAAGGGTTAAATTCTTCTTTATAAGGTCACTCATACAAAAGGATTGACACACCCAGATAGTTGGGTTTTCTTTCCATCATAGGATCCCGACAGAATACCTACAGTGTGGAAGCAGGTGATCTGACCCAGAGTCCACACCGATCGTCTGAAGAGTACCCAACCAAACCTACCCCGACTCTATAACCCGGCATTTCCCATGGTTAATCCACTTCGCCTGTGCATCCCTGGACACCTTGGTCAGTTTAGCTTGGCCAATCCACCTAACGTGCACATCTTGGTGATACCAAGAACTGCAGATGCTACAGTCAGAGTCAACAGAGTGGGGAGCTGGAGGAACACAGGTGGTCAGGCAGGATCAGAGGAGCAGGAAAGTTGAATTGAAGAATGATCCTGACCCGAAACATCGACTTTCCTGCTCCTCTGATGCTGCCTGACCTGCTGTGTTCCTCCAGATGCACATTCTGTTGACTCTGCACATCTTGACAGTTGGAGTTGAAATGCATTTATAAAACTTTCAGTTTTCCAGCACAGTTCTCCCCACATTACATCTGCCGTGAGATTTCAATTAACTACACAACAACATATAGTGTGTACCTGGTGGTTTCATCTCACACAGCAAGTTTTTTTTTAGGCAATGCCAATGTTTTTTCAAAAAGTAAATTTTCGCAGGTACACTGGGATCTCTGGACAGAGGTTGTCCAATGTGACAAGAATGAACTTGAATTGCTACAGTGCCTTTCATTACCTCGCAACATCCCAAATCAGTCTGCAGCCAATGAAGTGCTTTTGAAATATGTCTCTGTTGTAAAATAAGAGGCAGCAGTGACCAAGTTGCACGAGAAGAATCTCTACAAACAGCAGTGAGGTAATAGCTATTTCGTTATCTTATCAGTGATGTCCAATGTGGGATATTCAATGGATATACCTCCAGGGAGACATGCTCCCCTTTCTTTTAAATAGTGACAGAAGTGTACGTCAAACTAATTGATGGTACACGACATTGAAACACATGACTTAGCTTTAGAGATTAACATATTTTGTTTTAGCGTGGGCTGTTTTACTATCCATTCAAGCTCAGTCCAGGCATCTAGGCTTTTGTCTTAAAAAAGTGCTTACTAATAAGATTGTCTTTATGCTAAGGCTGCAGAGCTCCATGATCTGTAATTCCAGAGTTTCAACATTCTGAATCTAATCACATGGTCACTGAGGTCATATGACACCGCAGCATCTCTCAAAAGGCACACATATATTCATTTATTTACATCCACCCCTTTCTCTACGATCTCCAAGTTAAAGTCTGCATCTCGGTTCGTTTCAATTCACTCCAAAACATTTAAAAAGTACATAACTTTCCCAATCACGGGACTAGCGAAACTTCCAAGCTCTTCAGAACTGCTGCGTTGCTCATAATTTGCCATCTCAGGCTGTAGAGCTAAACAGCCACGTTTGTAAAAAATACAGTAGAACAAGTTAAAATCACTACATAAATGGTTGAAAAAAAATCATTAAATGACAGAGGTCCCCAAAAGAAGCCACTTTCCATTATTTAGACTGAAAGACAATTTCTAATCGACTGCCTGTGGGCTTGACATGGAATGCAGCTTAAACAGAAAGGAGTGGATAAAATCATGCAACATTTCAGTAAAATCACATTCAATTAAAACATTTGTTGATGGAGTATATCAGAAGAGGGGAAAAAAAAAAATCAAGAACGGCACAGCATTTGAAGGTTCCACTTAAACAAGCCACTATTTAATTGAATAAGCAAATCACAGCCCGATTCACATGCACACGAGTCACGGTGACATTACCTCCTCGGACACCTTCAAAAGGGTAAAATAATGCCACCAGCAGGTTCATGAGGACCGCCAAATTGAAGGAGATGCTGCTCCAAAAGGTCATGTTACGCGAGCACCAGTACAAAACTGGCTGCCCTGTGAAAACAAAACCAGAGAGCTCAAGGTAAAGAGAGATCGTAGGGCTGGATAATAACTTAAACATTTACCTTACTGTAGGCTCATTTTAGAAGTATGCATCTGATAAAATTAGCGCAAGTACTCAAGGTAAGTGGGGCCAGATGAGCAGGCATATGGAATTAGAAAAAGGTGTTACAACACAGTGACATGATGCTTTAAACAATGGGCTCGGGTGATGCAGACCCAGTTTGGACAAATGAGTATTTTCTATGAGAATGGGAATTGGCCGTTGCTGTAGGGTTGCCAAGTCTCCTGGAAGGGGCCAGAGCCCCCAGGAATGGAAAATCAAACTGCACAGGACTGCGGAGTGCAACCCCACAGAAAACCACGGCTTTTGTAATTTTCTCTGAACATTCTGCTTTATGAGATCTAAAACATTGAAAGAGAGGACAAGAGGCTTATAGGCCAACACTCAAGCATCATTTGATTGACGAATGAATCTTTCTGCTTTACTTTGTGTAGGAAGGCAGCTTGTCACAAGACGAATGACGTGTTGGCCGATGAATGGCGAGAACATGGGGACAAATCATGTGATGCAACCACCAGCAGTAGATTTAATCAAAACTGGCAACTCTACACCGTCACCTCCTGAGCCTCCACCATTCAGTTAGATCATAGCTGATCTCTCTCTCTCTCAACTCCATTTACCTGTGGTGGTGCAATGTCCCTACCTCTGAGCCAGGAGGCCTGGGTTCAAGTCCCACCTGCTCCAGGGGTGTGTAATAACAGCTCTGAACAGGCAGATTACAAAATATCAACAAAGTTCCATCAATGACTGTAACGTGGTATGGAATATGACCCATTCACAACAGTTCGCGACAAAGCACAGAAATGAAAAATTGGTAATGGGCACCTGGAAAGCCAAGACCCAAACATCTGGTCAGTCCAAGTGGACAGGTTAGTCGGTATGCTATTTATAACGACCTCTCTGATCAAGGAGAAGCAGCACTGAAAACCTTCCCATGTTGCCTGCCCCCGATTGTGAGCCCCCAGAATTCTGCGCGTGTGAGAGGGCGCAAGGACCATGGGCGAACACTGATTGAGAAGAGGTACTCAAGTGCTGCTACAGCAATGGAGCAAAGCTAAAGAATTAACTGTCTCAGGAGACACTCAATCACGTCTTTCCTTTTTTAACACAGGTTTTATCCATTTTAACTGCACGGTCTATCTTATTGATCGTGGTTTTCCATGATGCAATGTGCAGGGAAAATTAAACTAGCAGTAATAATTGATCTTCTTATTCCTGTGTGTGTGCTCCATCTACATTCTGTGGTGTCATCCCTGAAAGATTTGCCCACAAAGAAATTATGCGTGTTCTGTGCAATACTCCAGACGGAAAAATGAAAAGTGGCCAGAGCTTTCTTCGATGAAATAAACCTTGGTACAGTGCTCAGTGGAGATCCTATTCATGGAGGTGACAGAGGCGACAGAAGTGAAATGGAGTAACACGATAAAGATCTTGGCATGTACTGAAAATCTATTTTACATGCAGCTGGTTCACCCAATGTTTGAAACGGTTACAGTTAATTAACAATGGCCGTACAAGAAAGCCTGTTCTGAGCATAAATGACAAATTGGTCAAACTCTTGGCCAATCAGCAGCTCATGCGATTTGTTCAAAGATTCTGATTTCCAAAAGACTTATTACAGCAGTTGAGCAAACTCCATAATTATGCAGAAACAGACCTGAAGAGTATAATGTTTGCAAGAATGCCAGCTTCACTCTGGGTAAATTGCAGAAGTACCCTCTCTTTGACATGGAGAAGAACTGCACCTTCAATTGTCTCATCAGTAACAATTAACCAGGTGAACCCAATTAAACATCTAACTCATCAAACTGAAGGGAGTCTAATTTTTGTGGCTTTTCAGAACAACAGGAGTAATTAGGATCACTGCACTTGGTTTCACGCTCCAAGAAATATGGCGAGCAAAGGCATGAGCAGCTGTTAAGTTTGTTTTACAGATAGGTCCCGACCAGGAATCCCGACAAACCAAATGTGCTGACATTTTGTATCAGAGATAATAGGTACTGCAGATGCTGGAGAATCAGAGATAACAAGGTGTGGAGCTGGATGAACACAGCAGGCCAAGCAGCATCAGAGGAGCAGGAAAGCTTGACGTTTCGGGCCGAGACCCTTCATCAGACATTG
>JAHRHZ010000069.1:5663806-5679328 GCA_024137785.1 Ginglymostoma cirratum | reverse complement strand
GGCCCGAAACGTCAAGCTTTCCTGCTCCTCTGATGCTGCTTGGCCTGCTGTGTTCATCCAGCTCCACACCTTGTTATCTCTACGTGCTGACATTTTGCTGCTTCTGCTCAAAAGGTTTGGTCTTCAATTTTCTCCGGTTGTAACATGTGACATGTCATCAACTCAACTGAGCGCTTACAAGACTCGTCACGAGTCTGGTTGCCCATTTCATGTGCTCACGTGTCATCCCTGAGGATTTCAAGCCATTGATCAGGTCTTCAAAAATAAGCATCTTAACAGCTAAGCTGGAGAACAAGCTTACTGTATAATACAAATTCACTGCAGACATTTAAAAAAATGCAGTTCAAAGCAACTCCCAAAAAAATGATGAAATTTCAGTAAAAAATTAAGGGCAAATAGATCAGCTATTTATGTCTGTTCACTAAACAAAGGCATTACATTCCCTGCTTTTAATTGCATCGCAGAACTTCATAACAGTCATGAACACCTCTTTATCCAATAACTTGTTCTTAATCAATAATCATCCTCCTGTGACAAACAAGTCAGTCGAGAATGGTTTGAACAGTTTAACCTGGGAGGTATTTTGGCGAAGTTAGTTTTTTAAAAACTATTTCTGCTGGGAGTAGACAGCATACTCAGCAGCCATTAAATTATTCAGCGTTGAAGATTTTATTCATATGTTAAAATAATACAAAGGCATTAAGTGGTAGAGGCTCATAACTCGCCCCACGAATGGGAGAAATCAAAACCTTATAAACAGAGACAGAGGCCATTGTCTGTGTTTTTTTTTGGGGAAAAAATCTGTCTAATGAATTTCTCAAAAGCCCTACAACATCTTCGTTTTCAACTATTCAATCAGTTCCCTTTGAAGGCTACCAACAGGTTTAAAAGGGATAGGGTCAAATGCTAGCAAATGGGACTAGGTCAGATATTGGAATGTCTGGTCAGTGCAGACAAGGTGGACCGAAGGGTCTGTTTCCATGCTGGGTACTTTATGACTATCAGATGGTGCTGCACCTCCTTTGTGCAGACCAGACCACAACAATGCTTGAAAGAAAACAATATTCCCCTCATTTGCACTGTCACTGCTCAAGCCGCAGCAAGCAGTGAGAGAGTTATGAACATCACCTTTCCATCAAAACAAGGACAGTGCGCAGTGGAGATATCTCTCACCAGCAGTGAGAGAGTGTAGGCTTTAAAATTCTCCTTAGCAAATCTGGAATAAGACTAGCCTTCCACGACCAGAAACAAATCCAATCTGATTTTTAAAAATTCAAAATTTTTAAATGTCTAAACATCCAATCGATTTCAGTGAATGTGTCTTGTTGCGACCGAGTCTGGGGAAGAACACTGTCACTCTGGTCCAACTACTTCACAGGTCACAACATAGAACACAGAGACTTTTCCTAGTTACCAGAATGGCCAATTATATGTGGGTCAGGTTTCAAATAAAATGATCCATCGACCAATGATTTCTTTGCAGCGATGAGCTTTCTGGGGGGGGAATCAATTCTGAGCCAAATCGGTTATTCTTGAAGACAAAGAGCATAGAGATAGATAGCAGCCTTACAGTCTGGAAACAGGCTATTCAGCCCAACAAGTCCACACTGTCTCTCCAAACAGCATCCCACTCAGACCCAGACCCAACCCCCTACCTTTTCCCTGTAACCCTGCATTTCCCATGTCTAATCCGCCTAATTTACACATCCCTGGACACTATGGGCAATTTAGCCTGGCCAACGCACCTAACCTGCACACCTTTGGACTGTGGGAGAAAACCAGAGCAGCCGACAGAAAGCCCACACAGACACGGGGAGAACGTACAAGCTCCATACAGACAGTCACTGGAGGGTGGAATCGAACCCGGATCACTGGCGCCGAGAGGCAGCAACGTTAACCACTGAGCCACCGCGCCGCCCTATGTGATATAGAATGTTGTCAAATCTATTGTTCTGACATTCTAGCATGTATGGTCACATGACTAATCATGTACAACTGACTCTGGAGTCTTGGCAGACACAGCTTGTTCAGGAAATGCAACGTTGAGAAGTCCCTCCAGATCACTGTTTCATACGAACAAATTGGTCTAACCCTGAATTCAACAGAGGATTTTTTTTTTTGTTTAAAATCAGACGAGCAGTCCTTCTTCCCACATTTCTTGCTTCCCAAATGAAGACCGGATAAACCATAAAACTCCACAAGCCAGTCATTGTTCAAGCAGCCCCTGTAGGGTCGACTGCAGAACAAGGTATCACTGGCCAGGTGATTTGTAGACTTGTTTAAAACATTTCCAATGTCCACAATGACCTTTCAACAACCTCATTTAAATAAACCATTGCAGGTATTTCCATAAAACTTGCAAGAAATGCATTATTGCATAATCCTTCAACATTTAAATCCTAGTGAAATATAAGACATGGAGCTTCTTTGTAGCTGGAGAAATAAACCAGTTAAGTGACCACTTCAGTGCCACAAATCAATCCATACAGATTTGGGGAACTACCTCAGGTTTCAGCAAATACACCATTCTGAGATGGTCCTCAGGCTTCGCACCACAGATCTATCAACGTCTTGGGGGTTACCATTGATCAGAAACTGACTGGACTAGCTGTGTAAACGCTGTGGTTACAAGAGACTGGGAATTCTGTGGTGAGCAACTCATCTCCTGTCTCACCAGACCGTCTACAAGGCCCAACTCAGGAGCGTGATAGAGGGCTCCCAAATGTTCCTGGACCAGTGCAGTCCAACGATGCCCGAGCTTGATATTGTCCAAGACTAGTACCCATCCACCATCTTCAACATCACTCCCTTCACCACCTTTCACACAGTCGAAGCAGCATGTACCACCTATGAGATTTCCTGCAGTAACCCAAAGATTTTTCAACACAAGTTTTCAATCTGCAAGCTCTGCCACCGAGCGATACAAGAGCAGCAGGCACATGAGAACATCAACTTCAACTTCAACTTGCCCCCACCCCGTGCCACACACATCCTAGACTTAGATAATGGTCTCTAGGTCAAAATCCTATGATCACTTCCTAACAGCATTGTAGGTGTCCCTACAATTCGGGGACTGCACTGGTGGCTCACCATGACATTCTCAAGAGCAATTAGGAGTGGCACCAGCTAAGCAAAGACATTACATGAACGAATGTTTTAAAAGACAAAGGTAGATACTGCCCCTGAGACAAATCCTACAAAAGTATTGATTTCAGATTGGGAACACATCAAACAGATGCTGTTTGTACATGGGCTTGGGAAAATAAAGAACACAGAATTATCCCAGGAAGGAGCGGCCTTTTTCCTAGTTATTGACTCATAGCATCAGCTGTGGAGTCTACAGGCAGGTATCTTGGTCAGAGGGGACAAAACACTGGGCTGTGTATTCTCTCCTCCTCTCCACAGACACAACAGAGTATCAAATCCATTACCAGCTTTACATACATGTTTCCCAACTGCCAGGATTATCCTGGAGGCTCCAGGATTTAAAAGTTAATCTCCAAGAGCCTGCTCTGGGGTTCGGTTAAGCTCAGTTGGCTGGTTTGCAAAGCAGACTGACACCAACAGCATTGATTCATATCCTACGCTGGCTGAGGTTACCATTAAATGGATTCTCCTTCTCAGCCACACCTCATGTCTGAGGCATGGCGACCCTCTCTAACAACGGAGCAGCTCTATGGTCTGGTAAGGCTAAGGTGAAACAAGAAACCAGTGGAAAATTCATAAGGGAAATTCAAAGAAAATTCTTCAAACAGGGAAGCATTCAGTTCTCAGAATGCCTGGAGATGCATAAAAAAAGGCCGTTGACCTCAAGTCAAAAATTTAGCCAATCAGATAAATGACTGTAGAAAGGCAGATGTGATAGCATGGATGTGTTGGTTACCCAACACAGAGTGGGTGGGTGCTTTGGAGCCAGAGGTCATATGGCAACACTTCCAGGACTATGCCAACTTCTACATGGTCAACGACAGCACAGGGGAACGATTTGTGGCTCAATCCATCGTGACAGTCCAGTTCAGAAGCCAGGTCACACTATTCTGCTTGGACAAGACGCAGTTTGATTCTGCACATTAAATTTACCCACATCAGGCACAGCTGGGCATTGCTGTCTGCTGCTGACTGACAGCGCTCCTGCAATGTGACACAATTCCTCTCAGCGGGCTCTGTACCTAGAGTTGTTACTCTTTGGTGTCACTCAGTGGTTAAATTAGCAGATTTGAACCATCTTTGACATTGGACAACGACCCAGTCATCACAGGTGCCCAAAGGGCAGGAAACACGAATCCATCAAAAGAAAATACAAAAACTGACTAGAGACGTCCAAGAATCAAACTATTTTGGCAAAGTGCTTACAAGGGCAGGACACAGACTGGACGCTCCGATAGCTAACTGGCAAATAATTAATTAGTGATGCTGATGGAGACATAGGAACGTTAGTGGACTGGTGCTAAACCAGTGTCATGCAGTAGCAATTATACAGAGCCATAGAGATGTACAGCACAGAAATAGACCTCTCAGTCCAACTCATCCATGCTGACCAGATATCCTAAGTTAATCTAATCCTATTTGCCAGCATGTGGTCCTTCTTTTTCATGAACTCATCCAGATGCCTTTTAAATTTTGAAACTGTACCAGCCTCTACTACCTCCTCTGCTAGCTCGTTCCATACGCATACCACCCCCTGTGTGGGAAAAAAAATTGCCCCTTTATATCTTTCCCTTCCCAACTTAAACCTATGCCCTGTAGTTTTGGACCACCCTACTGTGGGTAAACACCCTTGGCTATTCATTCTATCCACGCTCGTCACGATTTTATAAACCTCTATAAAGGTCACCTCTCAACCTCCAACGCTCCAGGGAAAATAGTCCCAGCCTATTCAGCCGTTCCTTATAGCTTAAGCCCTCCAACCCTGGCTACATCCTTGTAATTCTTTTCTGAACCCTTCCAAGTTTGCCAAAATCTTTCCTACACCAGGGAGAGCCGAATTGAACACAGTATTCCCAAAGTCAAATGAACAGCATGGAGAACACAGTAGAATTTGGGTCACAGAAGATGACAGTACACTGGGTTCTGGTCGGACTGCATTTGTATATGGACTGTAATCTTTGGTCAAAGGTTAAATTTTCTGCTCCTCCACCTGTGCCAGCCTATTTGAAGGTAGCACAGGGACAATGGAGGTGGGTCATAAAATGAAGTAGGTAGCCTTCCCACTTCACTCTCGCCCACACCTGGACCTGTCTCCCATATTATGGTGGATGGGGGGAGCGGTCAGGTACCACCTCTCCCACCCAGCAAATGGACATTTAAGTGCCTTGTTCTGCCTCTGCCACTATGTTCCGTACACGAGGGGAAAGCATAGGCAAGGTGGGTACCTTGGTGGCTTTCACTGCTGTTGGGTGGGATTGGGAGGGAGTTGATGGATCTCCAGTGGTGGAACAGTGGCGCCGGAGTCTGCTTTGCCCATCAGAGGCACACCTTCCAAGGCCATGCCCCACCTTTAACTCTTTTCCCCCTCCATTCCTAGGCTCTCAGCTCCAGCCCACTTGGGCCTACAGTCAGACCAGCTGGCAGCTCTGCCTGCGCTGGTCTGTTGACAGATGAAGATGGAAGTCCAATTCAAGCAACAAAAGCTGCCCCTGGCCCACTGTGACTTCTGAGGCAGGCAGACTGACAGCCATCATTTCAGCCAGGGTGGCAGTAAAGACGTCATCTTGCAAATCCCACGCAACAGAGGAGATCTAAGAAGGGAGCCACAAGGGGCAATCCTCAGTTACAGGGCTTTTCAATCCTAAAGAGAGACTGAAGCGACGTGGGCTTTTCCAGTTGGACTGGAAATCTGAGAGGTGACCTTATTCAAGTATCCAAGGAAAGTAGAAAAAATATGAATGCAAATATAACAATAAATGACTTTCTGTACTGTGGACAAAAGAAGCAGTCGGACTAAACAGCAGTCTAAAGAAAGGAGGACCAACTAGGAATCAAAATAGCTGATCTAACAGGGTGGATGAACGAGAGTAGTGCAGATCATTAGGTGATATGCACTTTAGATCAGTAATGAGAGACGTATTAGGAACACCGAAGCCCACACGACGAATGTGAGCGTGGCAGTTAGATATTCAAAATTGGCTAAGGGACAGAAAGCAGAGACTTGCGTTGAATAGCTGTTTTTGGAGTGGAGGGAATTACATAGCAGTGCTTCACAAAAGGTTGATAATAGGATAACACATCCCTTTGATTGATATTAATTACCTGGGTGCGAGGAACATAATTTTCAAATTTAAACAGCATCTGAGAAAACCTGTAAACTGCAAAGAGGATAAGTAACGGATATCACACGGTCAGGCCAGTGAAACAGGCAGGCACATGGCAGATGAAACTAAACAAACAAAACTGAGAAGTGATCCATTTTAGTGGCAACAATAAAGGAAGGCAAAATAAAACATATTGTACAATTTTAAAAGAGGTGCATAAACAGAGACACCTGAGGATGTAGGTAACTGAATGTTGGAACGCAGTAAGACAAGTGATAAGACAAAAATGCAAATGGTATCCGTGACTTTACCGGTAAGGTACACAAAGCAAAAAGCAAAGAAGTTATGCTATAAAAAAAAACTTTTCTAAATTACTACTTAGACCGCAGCTTGAGCAATGCTGTGGTTTTCCACATTTTAGGAAGGACGTCAAAGCCTTAGAGAGGATGTAGAGAAGATTTATTGGAATAGGACCAGGTTTGCAGTACTTCAATTACACAGAGAAATAAAACAACATGCTATTATCATCACAGGAGATTCGACAGAGGTGGTTAAAATCCTGAAGGATTGTAATGAAATGAATAAGGAGGAGAGATTGTCTCCAGCGGAAGGTAGATAGGTAATCAGAAGACTCAGAATTAAGGTGACCGGTGAAATGGCCTAGAGAGATTTCATTCTCTTTCAAAACCGCTGCACGCCTTGTTCATTTGGAGTGCACAGCCTGAAAGGATGCGGGCAGCAAATTGAACACAAAATTTTCAAGAGGCAAACTGGATATTTACCTGGAAAGGGAAAATGTGCAGGGTTTTGGGAGAAAGGCAGGAGACAGAGTTGAATTGGATAGTTTCTTCAAAGGAAAGGAACAAGCATAAAAGTGAGCTGGCCAACTGAAATGGTAACCTTTGATGATGTCACATAATTCCGGGTTGGGGATGGGTCTGGGTGGGACGCTGAGGGTCGATGTGGACTTGTTGGGCCGAAGGTCCTGTTTCCACACTGTAGGGATTCTATGTCATCGTTGCAGATAAATGTGGTTTCTGTGTTTGCATGCTCCAGTGTGAAATCCTGGATCATATCTACAACCTCTGTCACTTCAGCAAGCACAACATGTGAGTGAGCAGGCTGACACTCACTAAGGCATTTGCTCTTGACTGTCCTCTGTTTCTCCAGCACCTCCGTTGAAGAACAAACTGCATGCATTTTTGGCTCACTGTTCTGGCTAATCCAGAGTTACCAAGGTGAAACTTCAGCGTCACTATCCTTCTATTGGATTCCTAATTCTGCACACAGGAACGCCCAACAATTTCACCATAACCAGAGTTTTGGATCATCTGAATTCGATTCGTCGCGATTTCACTGTCCTACTGCGTTTGTTCCAGAACAACTCTCATTTTTTCACCGATCACAAATTTTAGTGGAGGGCAGGTATCAGTTATTGGATGGTATGGAGTTAATTCCGATTACTCCAAGTTTCCCAGTTTCGAGGACTGTCTAATCAGGAGTTCGGGCCCTGCAGGGAAATTTAAATTGTTGAGTTTAATATATGTGCTTGCTGACATGGAATTAGCTCTACTTGATGCAGAGTGTTGTGTCTGACTGTAGACACACTGCACACCTCCATCGTGCTTGCTCAAAGTTGCTCGTCTCTATCGGTCAAAAAGCAACTCGCAAAGAGTCGATAGTTTAAGTCAGCAAAATATTGAGGTTATTGCCGGAGACATTCAAAAGATGGACGTTTGGCTGAGGGGTGTGTTTTAAAGAGGTTGGCAAAGGCTGAGTGGTAAGTGAAGCTGCAGAAGTAGTGTTTCAGAGGCAATTTTGGTGCATGAAGCCCCAGATGGTTGAAGGCACAACCACCAATCATTAGTAGAGAGAGGAGATTGGTGGTAAGACAGCAGAACAAGCGAGAGGCAAGGCCATGAGGACTTTGAAAAATGAGCGCGAAAAATGCAACTTCAGAGCAGAGCATCGAAAGAGTGATGGTCAACGTCGATCAGTGAGTATAGAGATGATGGGCAGTTGGGATTGATTGAGAGATAGGTTACAAACAGAGTTAAATATAAATATATTTCAAGTTTCAGACAAAGGAAAAAAATTCATTCAGGTTTGCAAATCACAAGAGATCTTGTGTGTTAAATCCTTAATCCATTAATAGTCATCACATAAAACAATGGTGAAAGATTTTGGTGGAAAAATTACTTATTTTAAAAGCTGTTGATCAAGTTAAATTGGAAACAATGCAGTTAAGGGCATTAGAAACAGAATTATGAAATAGTTACATCACTTCATCTTTATTGAAAAAGAGAAAGACAAGTTATACAAGGTCAGACATCAGATTTCCAGGAAAAACAGAAGAGGAACTAAGCAATATGCAATGATAAGGCATGAATAACGGGGTAGTCCTACAACAGACCAAGAGAAACTTGTGCCAGTTGGTCTTAAAAGGAGATCTGGTGAAGTGAACAGAACTTTAAACAGCATATTCTGCGAATGTTTTGACATTGCCAAGAACTGGCCTTCAATAGAACACTACTACTTACCAAGTGGCATGAGATGCACACCTAACAATATGAACAATAGTGAATACTTCGATTAGATATTTTCTAATCAAGCTGTTCAGAGAAGTTATTACACACCTCGGAGGAGATTGGAAAGGAATCTAGACCTTCTGGTCTACAGGTAGAGACACTAACACTGTGTCACAAGAAACCTAATACTTCAAAAACAATGACCGAGTAGTCAGCATGGATTGAGGAAGGGAAGTTGTGTCTCATCCTGGGCATAGCATTTCTTTTTAAATTCACTCATGAGGCTCAAGTCTGATGTCAATGTCTGAGGCAACACTTATCACCCAATCTTATTTGCTCTTGAGAAGGTAATGATAAGCTGCGTTCTTGAACTGCTGAAATCATTTGGTGTTGGTACACTCACGGTACTGCTCAGGAGGGAGTCCCATTATTTGGTCCCAATAACAGTGATTGAACTACGATAGATCTCCAAGTCAGGATGGTTGATAGCTTGGATGGGAAATTCAAGATGGTGGTGTTCCCATGTATCTACTGCCCTTGTCCTTCCAGATGGTTGTGTTTGTGCATTTGGAAAGTGCTGTCAAAGGGGCTCTGGTGAATTTCCGGAGTGCATTTTCTAGGTAGCACACATTGCTACTTCTGAGCGGAGTTGTGGGGAGCAGATGCTTATGGACGTGCGAGCGGTTTCATCCTGGATGGCGTCAACCTTCATGAGTGTTGTTTGAGCTGCACTCATCTAGGCAAGTGGGGAGTATTCCTTTCCACTCCTGACTTGTGCTTCGTAGATGGCAGATAGGTTTTGGGGAGTCAGGAGGTGAATTACTCGCTTATAAGATTCCTCGTTTCTGACCTTCACTTATAGCCAGTGTTTATGTGGCTATTCCAGTCCCGTGAGTGATTTAAAAAAGTTGCGCTCAGAATGACGTAAATCTTCACTTCCTCAATCCAGGTTGACTATTTGAAGTATTAGGTTATTCCAGTTCAATTTCTGAGCAATGGTGACCTCAGGATGTTGACATTGGGGAAGTTTGATGACGATGATACCACTGAATGTCAACAGATAATGGTTGCGTTCTCTTTTGTTTGAGATGATCATTGCCTGGAACTTCAGTGGCACAAACATTACTTGCCACTTTTCATCCCAAGGGTGGGCATTGTCAAGGTCTTGCTGCATTTTGGCACGGACAGCATCAGTATCTGAAGAGTTACGAATTACTATAAACATGGTCATCAGTGAACATCTCCACTTGTGACCTTATGACGGAGGGAAGGCCATTGAAGCAGCTGAAGGTAGTCAGGCCTAGAACGCTACCATGACAAACTCCTGCAGAGATGTCCTGGAGCTGAGATGACTGACCACCAACAATCATAAACATCTTCCTATGTAGCTGATATGACTCCAACTAGCAGGGAGCGTGCCCCCCCGATGCCAATTCATTCCAGTTTTGCTGGGGCTCCTTGATTCCACATTTGGTCAAATTCAGCCTGGATATCAAGGACAGTTACTCTGACAGCACATCTGGGACATGGTGCTTTTGTCCATGTTTGAACCAAGGCTGTAAATGGGGTCAGGATTTGGCCCTCGGAGAACTCAAACCGAGCGCCAAAGAGCATGTTATTGCTGAGTAAGCGCTGCTTATTCTATATTTATACGTTCGATATGTGTTGAGCAGCAAGTTGCCAGGATGGAAACCTGGGCCTATTATCTGTTTTGAGTACTCAATTCCTTCCATGTTACCTGCTGGGATTCAGGAGGTGATTGTAGGCAGAAGTGGAAGTTTGGGCAACATGCACTCCCACCATGCACTTAGCAGTGTAGTCAAAATGCAGGTGACAGGAGAGCATTGAACAAAATGGAAAGCACATCTGGCTGTCTGAGCGTGGCCACAGCACCTACGGGGGCTGATATTAGATAGAAACATAGAAAAGAGAGTAGTAGTCATTTAATCCAGAGGCAGCTCTGCCATTCACTATGATGGTGGCTGATCTCCTATCTTAATGCCATTCTCCTACTCTCTCCCCATACTCCTCAACACTTATCTTCCAGAAATCTTTCTTTCTTAAATATATTCCACGATTTGACCTCCACAATGTTCTGTGGTGGAGAACTCCACTGGTTCACCATCCTCCGTGAAGGCACTTCTCCTCATCCTAATCCAAAATGGCATACTTGCCACCCTGAGTCCGTAACCCCTTTCCCTGGATCTCCACTTCTCCTCGCCAGGGAAACAGGATTCCTACATCCGGTCTTTTCACCCCGTCACCTTTTTATGCACTTTGATGAGATCCACTCTATTCTTCTAAGCTCCAGTGAATACAACCTAATCTCTCCTCATAAGAGGAACCCAGGAGTCGGTCCCACGAACCATTGTTGCATTCCCTCTAATGGCCTCTGTATGCTGTAATCCAGGTGTAGTCTCACCAACACCCTGTACAGCTAAAGCAAGACTTCCTTTCTCCTGCACTCAAACACTCTTGCATTGGAGGCCAACATACCATTTGCCTTCCTAACTGCCTGCTGCACCTGCATGCTCACTTTCAGTGACTGCGTGTACAAGGACCCCAAGATCCCTTTGTCCATCAATACTTCCCAGACTATCACCATTTCTTTAATACCCCACCACTCTGATTTACCTACCAAAGGGGATAAGCTCACTTATTTACATTCTACTGCATTTGTCATGCAATTGCTCACCCACTCAAACTTGTCTCAGTCACTTTCAAGGCCCTTTACATCCTCCTCACCACTCAGAATCCCACCCAGTTAACGGCAAGCTTGGAAATATTCGATTCGATTGCCCCAACTGAACTGTTGATGTCACGACGAAGGATTTATCTAGTAAAAATGAACATCAGGAGATAAAAAGTAAACAAGGACAGGGAAATGGTGTTAGACCGGTTACTTTTTTTTTTCCCAGTTGACAATGCAGCTTCATTTGGATGAGGAAATAGCCTCTTGGCGCTGTAATTTCCAGAACCAGATTTGAACAGCAGTAAGTGGTTTATATTTATCTATGTTGAACTGTATCTACCATCTGTTGGCATTGTTATTAAAATCTTCTAAAGCTGTTTGCATAGTAGTTCATTATATTTGCTTTGCTGCTTCTTTCAGTGAAATCAGCCACCAGCTATGTCGGGCAATCAAACTCGACCTAGAGTTCAAAAAGAACAACAGTGCATTTGAAATGCCGCCTTGGAGCCTGAAGCTTCAACCTTATGGGTTACCTGGCCATCAAGGTTCCAATTGTTTTGGAGCTGAGCCCATTTTGCTGAAGTCAATTTGCACCCAATTACCTTTACAATGTCAATCACAAATGCCCAAACTTAAAAATAGTGGTGGAGCACATTGAAACCCCCATAAAAACTTCCGGCTTTGAGTCTCATTTTCAACTCCTAAAATGCTGTTAGACACGGCAGGTTTAAGTAAGAGAAGGGTCTTCAACTTCCATGGTGACTTGTACACATGCCGTGAAACTACCTTCAGGTGAACAGAGAAAACAGAGGGGATATCAAGGAGGATAAAAGTTTTAGAACATTGCAGTCACACATCGAGAGGGTTGAGGTTTCTTGTTACACTTGAAAATCTGGCCGTAAAGTCAGCTGCACGATTAAATCGGAGGGGGCTCACACCTGCGTGTCAAAGCCTGGTCTGTTTTGTGAACCGTGGTCCAGCTGGGCAGAGGACTTGATGGACAAATGAGAAAAAAGACAGATAGAGGAAACTCGGATGTCTTGCAGCCAGTTGCCTAACTTTACTACACCCAAAACACACACTATTGGTTTGTATAAGACTGCTGCTGGCTTTTCTTTTTGGTGCAAATGCCGAAGGAGGAAGGAAGCACTTCTGCCTACTGCCCAGCATCTTCCATCACCTCTGGACATTCCGACTCATTTGATAGTACTTCGAAGAGCAGTCACTCCAATGTAGGGATCACAGGAGTTGATGCGCACACAGGCAAGATCCCTTACGAACAGGAGAATTTGATAATGACCAAACAGTTGGAGGTGGCAAGATTGGGGCGGTGTGGCTTCTGTCAAACAATTCCTTCGATTGATGGCACTTTCAGCAAGGCAACACTGACGTATCAAATCTGGATTTATTTTTCAAGTCCCCCCCACTCCCCACCCAGGAAAGCACACGCCATAACCAAACAGAACAATGATAAAGCCAATTGCTTTGGATACGAATGCCATCCAAATGATTTCAGTGGAAACCATTTCACTAGGCACAAGAACCAACTCCCACAGTCAAAATTCAAACTCCTGACCAACGGCTACTGTCCTTGGGCTGTGTTCATTTTGCCTATGAATATTTACAAATACTTAAAATCCTCTACACTCTGAAGGATTATTTTCTTCCAGGCTGAGATAACACATGCCAAGGTCAGATATAATTAATGGTAAAACATGCAGAGAGATAAACTATAGCCTCATTTATACTTTTAATATCTGTGGTGAAAACACATTTGCAGACATCTGGACTATTTCAGCATTCAGTGCAAGCTTCAAGGTTACTGGTTGGGTTATTAAGAGGTAATAATATCAAGAAGAGAAGAGGATTCAGCTTTTTTTTTGCATTACCGCCGGCAGCAAAGAGGAAATGTAGTTCAATAGGAATTAAACCCACCTCGAAGCTTCTTCTGCCAGTTCATTTCATTGAAGAGGTCCTCAGAGCTCAGGAAGAAGTCATTTATCTTACTCCCTTGCTCATCCCGCTCAGTGGTATAGTACACGCGCAGTTTAGATTCCTTGGTAAGGAACTCGCAGATATTTGGAACAGGGAAAACTATCTGTTCCATAGTGCGATCCTGCCTCACAATCTGCAGAAAAGATAGACTGAATTAAAAAAACTTTATCAATATCAACAATACTAACAAAATTTAAACTTCATCTTTGCAACTGTACAAGTGTAGATTATTAATTCCCAATATACGCTACATGGGTCATATCAGAGGTTGGTTGGCTCGCCGAGCTGATTCGTTGTTCCGCAGAAGTTTCGTTACCGTGCTTGGTAACATCCTCAGTGCAGCCTCTGATGAAGCGTCGATGTGTTTTCCCGCCTGGTTTTTAAAACTCCGGGGTCTGTTGCGATGGATTGCCTCCCTTCCGGGTTTCCTCCGTAGTGGAATGTATATGGGGTCGAGTTCAATGTGTTTATTAATAGCTTGCTTCGTGGAGTGCCATGCTTCCAGGAATTCTCGTGCTTGTCTCTGCCTGGCCTGTCCTTGGTGTTGTCCCAGTCCAAGTCGTGGTTCTCCTTGCCAATGTGGATTGAGATGAGTGAGTATTGGTTGTGTCTTTTTGTAGCCAGTTGGCGTTCATGTACTCGTGTGGTTAGTTTCCTTCCTGTTTGTCTGATGTAGTGTTTCTCGCAGTCTCTGCAGGGGATCTTGCAGATGACATTGGTCCTGTCCATGTCGGGGAGTGGGTCTTCAGTTCGGGTGAGCACTTGTCGTAGGGTTGATGTGGGTTTGTGTGCCACTCTGATGCCCAGCGGTCGTAGAAGTCTTGTGGTGAGTTCTGACGTGTTCCTGATGTAGGGTAGTGTGATGAGCGTGTCGGGGCGTGTGGAGTCCTGGGTCAGGAGATGCCTACAGGCACAGCATCAGAAAGATTTGACCCCATATACATTCCACTACGGAGGAAACCCAGAAGTGAGGCAATCCATCGCAATGGACCCCAGAGTTTAAAAACCAGGCAGGAAAACACATCGACGCTTCATCGGAGGCTGCACTGAGGATATTACCAAGCACGGTAATGAAACGTCTGCGGAACAACAAACCAGCTCGGCGAGCCAACCAACCTCAACACCCACAACCCGAGCTACAAATCTACTCCAAAACCTTATATGGGTTATATATTATTAAAGGTCTTTTGTGCAGCAGACACTTTCTGCCTGTAAATGTTACTTCCTCTAACTCGGAATGTAGAAGCTTTTTGCAAATATTTATACTGGGCATAAAAAGAAGTGCGCCAGTCTGTTGATGAACAGACCAAATCATCTCAAGATACTAGAGAACATTTTTAACCATTTTATTGGCGATGGACTTACTAAAGTGCAAAATTTTAAACAACTCTTTTTCAAACTAAAAACATGTTTATAGTCTCCACTGAATCGTCTTTGTGTCTTCTAAGTTCTTCCTTGAAAACATTTTGAAAGCTATGGATGTTGACTGGGTGTTTTCACTTCAGACTAATTGGACAGGGCTTTCATATGGGCCTACGATTTGAGAAAATGCAGGAATCCAACCTGTGTGTCAATAGGATTTTAAAAGGAAGAAGGGCATTGTCTGTTGTCCCACCGGGATTGAGAAGGTTCTTTGTGTCTTCAGAAACACTTTGGAAGAGAGTGAAGATTAAATTGTGACTGCTTCATTTTGCAGACTTTTATTGATGATTGCTGTTTTCTGCTGTGCATAGTTCAGGAGACATAAGCCTGTGATCGGCAGCACACATGGTCGGGATTTTGGTTGAAGATCAGTTTAAAACAAAAACAAACAATTGCTCATTGTGAAGTAGCAGTGATACAGAATGTACTCTAGCTGAAGAAGTTCAATGTCTGTCACCAAGACTGATTCCACTGACTACCCTACAACCCACCCTGAGTTGAACTGAGATAAAAGGTACTGCAGATGCTGGAGAATCCGAGATAACAAGCATGGGGCTGGATGAACACAGCAGGTCAAGCAGCATCATAGGAGCAGGAAAACTTGATGTTTCGGGCCTAAACCCTTCATCAGAAA